>JAULBM010244280.1:0-16890 GCA_032357055.1 Geukensia granosissima
GGATGTATTAATACTCAAACTCCCCTTCTCGAAGGTTGTGCCTTGGAAAGAATCGGCACCAAGTTTCTCCGTCCTAGAGGCCCTAGTCCTCTAAAAGGGACGTCCCTGATTGTGGGGGATGTATAACTTCACAATGACTTCCTGGAGGGTTGAAGATCTTTGTCTTGATTTCTTTTATGTCAGAATAATTCTGACACACTTTTTGGTCCCTCTTGCTTATTAATATATTTAATATATATATTTCTTTCAGATTTTGTAGTGCCGCTACAAATTTATCTATATTAAGCTCAGTTAAGCTTCTATTTCAGAAAAAGACTAGAACAGACAATACCTGACGAACTAATTGACCATGTATATAGGGTGTAAAATTATTTTAAATTCTTACAGGTACAAAGCATGCAGTAAATATTATTTTTCTTGTCTGTTTGCATGATTATTGCATAAATCCTTATTTGTTAAAATTGTATTATTACACAAGACAGATGACCGGATATATTATGAAAATTTTATGATTTGATATAGTGAAAGATTCTTTAATTTTAAATGTGGCGGTTGCCAAGCTTTTGTCAGAATTGTATTGATTCTGATTACACTTCAATTCATTTCAGAAATCATATTTTGTACATGTACAATGAAATTGAAACTAAGTTTGCATGCTGTTTCTCATAAAGATTATATTTGCGATGTTTTGCATGCAGGTCCTTGTACTTGCATGATGCATGTCCTATTTCTGGCTTATGGTACATGTTTTTAAAGCCAGGGGTGGAACTCTAGTATCAACCCATTTTTTAAAACTCTGACATCATCCATGAAATGTTGATTTTTCTTATATGGAAAAAAATTTTTGCATCACCTTTTACTTTTTCAAAACAATAATATTCAATTAGTAGTTTTCTGGGTGACTTTAAAATAAATTTTCAGGGTGACAGTAAAATTATCCTCATTCATGTATTTAGATTTATTTTATTAGATTTAGTCTCTTTCATATATTTTTATTAATTTTATTAAATTTGGTATTTCATATATTTAGATTAAACTCATTCATTCATTTTATTATTTTTATTAAATGATTTACAACTTGCAATTGTTTTGTAGCATGGTTATATGCAATTTTAACATGAGTTCCGCTTAAGATTCACTGCGAGGAAATTACCCTGCTGAAGATATTATTGTTATTAAACCTTATCATTGAACTTAAATCAGAATCTTCAGATTTTAAACTCCTCGCTCTGGTTCGCTAGGGGGCGCTGTATATGATTGTTCATATACAGTGAATCAGCAATAAAACCGGTGAACATGTTGACATTTAAAAAAAATATTGCGAGTATATGTGTACTTAGAACTGAGTTGGGCAAAATACATCCCCCCAAATAAGCATTCCATCACAACTTACTTGGTATTTACATGTATTCGGATTTTTCAAATATCATTTATATGATCTCGTTTAGCCTATATTTATTCATCTTCTTGTTTTTGACCATTCTGTGTACTTTATCACTCATAACTTGTAGTTTTATTGAATTTATCGTAGTACTTTTTGTGTGAGAATACAGAGTAATGCGCCCTTGACAGTTCGCTTGAAACATAAAAAGTTGACACAATCGCGTTCCTGTGGAATTTACCAATACATGTGAACATGACCGAGTCGAACTTGTGAAAATTTATTTAATTGTAGCTTTTTTATTTGTTTCCACCTTTAATTTGTTCGAAATCGGGTTTTGTTTGTCATCGCTTAATGTAGTTCATCGGCAAACAGCCCTCAAATTTTCTTAAATATTGGTAAAATAATAATCGATAATTAAGTGAATTTAAGCTATAGGGCCACAGAAATCATAAAGCGATCGAATCTTTCAACTTCCTTAAATATATAGAATATGTCCACATGATATGTTCGTAGCGTTTTTCTGTGACCGGTCGGTGCTTAAAGCAGTCGTCTTAATTTTAACCTCCTATGTCACGTGACTTTGTGTTGAGAAAGGTAGCCATTGACGGCTTCCCCCTCTGGCTGATCAATCAATCTAACCTGGGATATTTGTGATACAAAACGTCATCAACCTATAAAAACCAACTTTATAAGATTTAAATTTAGAAATCGATACATAGCACGCAGACGGAAGCACATAAAACAAGAGACAATTAATGTACCGACCTCAAAAAAGTACTCGTTGTTTCTGACGGCTGGTTCCAGGCACTTTTCAAAAATGCGTCTGCATGACAATGCTGGTGCACAATAAATCCCCTATGGAATTTACTAGCCCAGTTGTTAGACATGTCTGACATTAAATTGATCACATAATGAATTACCCAAATTTGCTGTGTTACCTTAAGTTCTTAACTCTTAAAATTATGGAAAATTGATGCGTTGCTTATCGTAGAACTCCCCTTCTGGATTTGTTTGTTTGATTGGAAATAAGTACTCATGTGTTTGGATCAAAGTTTTCCTAAGTACAACGTGATCGTAAATGACTCATGTTCGCAGTATCATGAGCTTAAACAAACATGGAAGATCTTACGCTTTCAAGTAAATCACTTATTTAAAATGGTCTACAGGGTTAATTCAATAACAATAGTATTGTTAATTTTTATTTTTTAAAATAATACATACAAGTTCATTTTCAACATTGAAAGTTCGAAACTTCGCCATGCATTTTGTTTTTGGACCCTTTAACTGATTGCCTTAGGTTAGTTTTCTGACATGAAAAGCTACTGACCTAAGGCTTTCTAAAACAGAATAAAGACAATTGTGTTGTTCGTGCTATGTTTGTCTTTCTTTTTTTGTTGGCCACGGTCTTGTCTGTTTTCTCATTTAACTATTTCTGTCTGCCCCGGTTTAATCGTCAAATGTATTTTACACTGTCAAGCTTTTTTTATCCAATTTGTATATTTCCGTTTTACTTTTGCTGTGCACCTGCAACTAGAGTTTGACTGTGTAAACGGTTACATTTAAAATATTGGGCAACTCAATCAAATGATGGATAAAAGAAAAAAAGTATAACATTTTGAATGAGATGTTTTCAGGATCAAATTTTAGGTTAAAACAGGTATTCTATTGACATTGAACTTAGTTGGGTGAAACTGTTCGATGGTGTGAATCCTTTACGGTGTGGATATTTTGTCTTTCTAGGAATCCTTACGGCAACCTTAAGATGTTTGTAATTTACAGGATTCGGATGGCTGCCTCATACACAATCATACAGCATCTCTTTTTTTCTATACATGAATTAACATGCTTATTTTATGATTCTTTTTCTTTTAATTCTTTAATATATCTGCAACTACGATGCAAAAAACGTTGTTTGTTGTTCATGGAATTGAACTGGAATGTAATTATCCTTGTCATCCTTCATGCTAACCGCTTCTATATCCTAAAAATTAATTTAAGATTAAATTAATTCACAAGACAAATTCCCATCTATTGAAATTATTTAATTATATTTTCCAAATAGGAAACGATATGCTTCGTTATAGACTTTACTTGTACATGTATATGGTTCACAACTACGCCTAAAATGCTTCATGTATTTATTAAACATGAATGCACAAGTGTCCTTATATAAAACTTCTCAGTACGTCGACAAAGTATATGCGGGAAAATTAATATGAATGATATTTCATAAGGGAAATCTTGATATCGAATGATTCCGGTGCCGTATTGATGGTTGAACAAATGTGTTCAAAATTTGATCATTACACTAACTGAACACAACAAAAACGCACCACTCATGCTAACATCTACAGGGATTTTAATTCTATTCCTTGTTTTTCCAAACTTTTGATCAAAACGCACTCACGCCTTCATAGTACATTTTTGAACAGATATATTTCTGCATTTTTCATTTGCTTACACAATTTAAGAAAGAAAACAAAAGATATACTAAAAATCATTCATTTTTAATTTTAAAGAACAATGACATTCTAGTTATGAGAAGCTTTTATTTATTGGTACATGTAGCTCCGTGTATCGCACTAAGTCTCTAATTGCAACGACGCTATTATTAGGTGAAAATGCACTTGAATCCGCCGTGTATTGAGACCAATGATACAATGAGAGAGAATAGATGCAAAAGACTTGATCTTACTAAAATGTACTTCTCATGGCCATCGCCGACAGTCGTTTATTTATTTTTATTGCATCTGACATTTTGACATTTATTTAATTACTGATAAATTTAATTTTTCAATATGTGGTTATGTGAAACATAATGCCTAATTCCGGTCTTCTAAACAAATACTTACATTGCTTATTCATGTTCCCTCATTCATTCCTTACTGGCAAAATTTCCGTGTTTCTGATTTTTCAAATAAACGCCGACTTATTTCGACCATATCATTTACTGTTGCATTGTCCGTTGTTTAGATAATTTTCTTATTGGTGTGTTAAAGACAAACAACTGTGAATATAATTTTAACTCTCAAAAACCACTTTCTTTATCTAGTATGTCATAAGAGCTGGCTGGAGAATTATATTTACTGAATGTTCCATACAATCGTTTACTTTTTATATCTTCTAAAGTTTCATTCATTGTCAACAGTTGTCGCATAAGGGACAAATCCTGCTCCATTAATGAAGCCTAAAATAAAATATTTAAGCTTATAACAAAACCAACACTCAACAAATCTAAATTTGATATACAACTAAGTTGCTTAGAGAGCCAAAAATGAATATATTGTGCTACGTTGATATAAAATATGAAAAAATTTATTTGTTTATTAATTAAGATTATGCATTCCTCCAGTTAAATTGCTATGTCACATAATATTATCGTTTGCATACAATGAAATAAATTATTAATCCAGTTATAATGACAATGTTTTACATTAAAAAACAAAACGAAGAATACAGTAGAAGACTAACATTTTTGTGACTTGCTGCATTTGTTTAAATTCTGACATACGGGCAGGCTTTGAAACGTATTGAACCGATAAGTTGTCCCTATCGCTCAATTTGGCTTCCTATTTCGATTTGTTTGGGATTGAGTACTCCTTTTACTACGTTTGGATCTCTGACTTCCTATGTGTTGGTTCTAATGTTACTGATAAGAATTTACTCCTTGAAATGAACATATAGCATATTAACATTCACCATATGTATTCAAGATTGATAAACATTATTTTTGAATTCATTCTAAATGCGATTTCTATAA
This sequence comes from Geukensia granosissima, assembly GCA_032357055.1. Lineage (NCBI taxonomy): Eukaryota > Metazoa > Mollusca > Bivalvia > Mytilida > Mytilidae > Geukensia > Geukensia granosissima. Next base: position 5,145 of record JAULBM010244280.1, read on the forward strand.
TGAACAAGCTTACCATTTCTCTTCCTAATGTTTCCATAGCTGTCTCCATCGATGACTTTCTCTGGTTGCCTTTATTTCTGTCGCAACATTTTTCTATTTTATCTTTGTACTCCTCCGTTTGTTTAACTCTGTTTAAGTATAACGTTCGGCCAGTATTTGAAAAATCAATCGATTCGTCGTATGATAGTAAACTGCATTGGTGGCAGTGAATATCTGGTAAAGTTTTGAAACTCATTGCAATGAAAAATAAAATACCTCTTTTCTTATTATAAGTTGAAGTATTACACTAATGATCGTTGTCTGGTCCCAGTTTTAAAGGTAAAACAAGTGGTGGGCCAAAGATTGACTGATTCATAAGGCGTATTTACTTATACGGTCAATTAGCATTTCAATACATGTTTTGTAAATAGTTTTTGTTCAACAAGATGTTTATCAAGTAAAATAATATGTGAAGATAACATTAGTGATTACGTTTTATATTGTATTTTAAAATATGTTGATCAGTGAATTGGTACATTTTACAAAAATGTTTGCCCTAAAACAAATGAATTTTGAGCATATTTTTTTCATTTCATTCGAGGTTGGGCTTGCCTCTTCCTGTATCATAAATATTTAAACTGTCGTTTCCAGTGCAATGTTTTAGAAACAGAAACGTGGAATTGTTAAACATTATGAAAAGGTTAAAAATAAGATAAACTAAGATTTTGTGTTCATACAGTTTCGGTAATACATTATCATTTGACTGAATTTTACGTTTAAATGATTAAGATGTTAATACGAAATATCAATGTAAATAATAGGTAACATTGATTAATCGTTTTAAGTCTAATTCGTTTGACATTGCAGTTTAGTCTGCTTCGAAGTATATTATGATTACTACCCAGCCACTCCTGAGCGCGTCATCACTCTGCTTAAGTTAACGCCAGGATAAATTGGCAATTTTGAATGTTTTAAGACAAGAGTGGTTAATATAAATTGTAAATGGTCAATATGATTTGTTTACATGGAAAATGTGTGGAGGCAAACACTAGGCAGGTACTTTAATTATGCTTGAGTGTGATTAAATTGAAGTCAGGAGGCAAGTCTTCATGCGGACTGTTACTTTCGTTAAAGATTCGGCTCAGCATGTCGGTCTAGTACAAAGCAGGATTCATTCATACATTGATATGCTCTAGTCCTGAATATGCATGAAATATTTGTCGCTGGACGTTCGGCACCAATTTATCAATCAATCAATCATTTGCATACTTATTTTTTGTACCGTATCTATTCTGGTCAGATCTCTTCAGAAATTCTATTTCATATTTTGGCGAGATAATGGTTAAATCTCTATCCTTTAAAATTTTCGTCAACGATTAATCCACTTTTGATTTTGGATTGTTTTTATATTTGGTCTAAAGCATTATCAGCGTTAATTGTACCTGGTCTCAATTTTTCAAGTCCAGTGTAGAATACCCGTGCGAGAGATCAAAAGAGCATAGTCCAAAGAGACAAGACAAATTTTAAACAAACTTAAAGATAAAACGTAAACAAAAAGAATAAAAGCTTGGAATCCTTGAACTCATTTACAAAACAGGAGTGGAATCAGATACTCATGAAGGGTAAGCATTCTCGGTCTTGTGCGCAACACCCGTCGTGGAATCTTAAATCTCAAATCCGGGTAAATGTCAATCCGATTAAAGGCCAACTTATATTTGTATTACCAATAACAGGCCATAACTAGTTTTTATACACTGATACTATATAGTTCAACTAATTTGTGAAAGCGACCATAAAATTTTAGGAGTAACGATTTCAACCTTGATTGGATGTATCCTTGTAGGAATTTATGCGACAACAGCAATGTTGTCTTCAGAAAATCCTGATACTTGGAACAGGCACGAGAGTATCGAATCAACTGGAAAACATAAACCCCGTAGGCAGGGGAAGGAGGAATATTACCACATAAATATGGGAAGTTTTCAACAGGAAAATTGAAGTCATCCCGTTTGTCGTAAATCTTAAGTTACCCTCTTGGTCAATTTCGAGGAGTTAATCTAGGTATGAAGCAGATTTTTTGAGTCTATGGTCTCTATAGACTTTCTAGTTCGCTAGGATATATTTGGTCGAAATGTTCACTGAATGTAGGATTATTCAATGACAAAATATCATCGATATAGAGAAAAGAAAAATTAAACGATCCGTGCAATATCTTTTTGCTATTTCGCAGGAGTCCCTGAACGAATTCTGCTTCATATGAGTATAAAAACAAGTCGGTTAGTAGGAGCGCAAAATTTGTGCCCATTGGAATGCCAACTGTTGAAAAACTCGGCCGCCAAATTTCACAAAAATGTTGTCATCAGACAGTCCAGCATTTTGACAATATCACCTTCACTGTATTTATTAGCACAAACGGGGGCTTGAAAATTTGCCTTTCAAGTCCATCATATGTATACTTCTTGTTTGCCGAGACAATGATTGACTCTCATATCTGACGGGACATCTGTGTCTAATGGACAAGCATATTGTGTTTTAAGCCCCCGCCACAAATTGGGAGGATATTAATTTACCCCTGTCCGTCCGTTCGTCCGTCCGGATTTTATATGATCATGGCTTCTCCGGCTATGGTAGGTTTTGTACTACATCTGAAAATTTTTGCATGATGTTTCTACCGAAGGTGTGCAGGGCCAAAGGATTTTGATTTTCGTGAAATATTACCGAACTTGGGGATAATTACACTTTGTCAATTTTACAATTTTTAGAAATATATGGATCAATGCTTGTCCGGCTATCTCCTTCAACAGTTTTTGTACTACATCTGAATATTTCTGAAGTATATTTCTACCTATGATGAAGGTGTGCAGGGCCAAAGGATTTCGATTTTCGTGAAATAATACCGAATCTTGTGATAATTACACTCTGTCCATTTTTATAGTACCCAGAAATGTATACGGCTCATATCTTGTCCGGCTATCTCCTCGAAACATTTTTGTACTACATCTTATAACATCTGAAAATTTTTGGAGGATGTTTATACCCATGATGAAGGTGTACATGACCAAAGGATTTCGATTTGCCTTTCTGAACCTGCGAACAATGTCTTAATACAAAAAATATGTTCTTAATTTGGCAAATCTCATGAATGGGGGCATCAGTTTCTTACAGACACATTTTTTTCATATAACTTCACTTAAAGCAAACGATTCTGAAGGTCGAATGCGGGGCTCCTGTGACAACAGAACCTTCTACTTTTTCATTATCAAAGATATTTTACTTGAATTATTTTCCTAGTAAATAAAGGTCATCCAATATTGTAAAAATACTGAAAAAAGTTTCGACACATCGGTAAACCTATGTTGATGACGTTATAAGACTTACTCAATGTGCTTTCACACAAGTTTCACACCATAGGTTAAATCGAAGCATTATATTCAAATATTTGAATTATTTACTTGAATCATAAGTAAAAAAAGCTATTCTGCCGCAATTTTTTATGTGTAAACTTAGTCTTTTACTCACAATTTTGAATTAAAGTTCTTTTTTCAGTTTTCCTGCTGCAAATTCCTAGGGAAAGAGAGTGATAAATGAGTGATGTTGATATGAACCCACGAACTTCCGCACTTTAACGATTACACTACCGAAGCAGTCAGATTATGTAATAAAACAGTTATTGTCATGGTATAGCTCAAATTTTTTGAGGGCAAAAGAACACTGTTGTCTGTTCTTTACCAAAGGGTTTGCATAAATCAATAAAATAACTTTGTCTGTTTTTCATCAATGGGTTTGCCTAAGTCAATAGAACGCCTTTGTCTGTTCTATAAAAATGGGTTTGCCTAAGTCAATAGAACACCTTTGTCTGTTCTATACCAAGGGGTTTACCTAAGTCAATAGAATACCTTTGTCTGTTCTACACCAACGGGGTTACCTAAGTAAATGGAACAGTTTGTTTGTTCTATACCAATGTGTTTGCCTAAGTCAATAGAAAACACATTTGTTTGTTTTATACCGATGGGTTTGACTAAGTCAAAAGAACACCTATGTTTGTACTATACCAATGGGTTTGCATGATAAGGCAATGGAACACCTTTCTCTTGTTAGCCTGTAAATACAACACCTTTGTCTGTTCTATAGCAATGGGTTTGCCCAATGTAAAACACTTTTGTTTGTTCAATGTCAATGGGTTTGCCGTAGGCAATAAAACACCTTTGTTTGTTCTTTACAAATGGGTTTGACTATGGCAATAGAACACATTTGTTTTTTCTATAATAATATATTTGCCTAGGTCAATAGATCCCTTTTGTGTTCTATTGACAGGGGAAGATTACCCTTCATGAGCACCTGATCCCACTGCTGTTTTATAAAAGAGTTCGTGGATTACAAGCCTTTGTTCCTTTATTTACATTTATCTTTTAGTTTTTTTTAAATTGTCTGGTCTCTTTAGACTATGCACTTTTGATCTCTCACATTGGTATTCTACACTGAACTTTGTCTGTTCTATACCAATCCGTTTGGTTATGGCAAAAGAACACTATTGTCTGTTTTGCACAGTCGAGCTATTGACTAAATACCTAAAAATAACTGTATTATATAGAGAATTAGAGTTACGATGAGTGACCAATGTGCCTCTTAAAATGGCTTCTATTAACATGTTCATGACAAATCCGGATTAGCCCTAATGCTCTCTAACCGAAAACATATGTGTTTAAGTACATCAGTACTACCTTGAGGTATATGCCCGGAGTTAATGAATTGAATAAGAATTAAAGAAAGATAACACCGTCAACATAGATGATATTTCAATTACGTAATTCAAATAAATGTTTTTGATACATGCTATACTTTTACGCTTGATCTCTTAAATGAAATACAAACGACATGATTGTCTATGAAGCAGCCATTCCACCAAATGGAAGTCGAATTAAATCTTTAACAGGTATCATTACGGCCTTCAATAATTGATTGATTGAATGTTGCTTAACGTCCAGTGGCTAGTATTTCATGCATATTCAGGACGAGAGCATATCAATGAATGATGATGATGATGAACCTTGCTTTGTACTAGACCGACACACTGAGCCGGATATATAACGTGCTAGCTGACGAAAGCCAGAGTCCACAGGAAGACATGCCACTTTACCCAAACACATTATTCTGACTATGGGCCGACCAGTCTTGGCTCTTATTCCTTAATGCTGTGTGCTTAGCGGAGAAGCAGCAAATACCAATTTTAAAGTCTTTGGTTTGACCCGGCCGGGGATCGCACCTACGACCTTCCGCACTCGAGACGAGCACGCTAGCCATTACACCACCGAGGCGGTCTTTTGCCATTAGACCTCTAGTCTATGTCTATATTACACTTGTCTGATATATAGTGTATGTAAATTTTAGTAATGGATGTACAATATTGGCTATTTGTAAGAAGTTTTAAATTTTCAATTCAGTTCCATCATAACAACAGGGTCCATCATATTTAAAATGCATTTAATATTCTTCTTTTTAGTATTTTTGCAATATATTTTTTGTGCATGTAAATGAATGTCGTCCACTGAGGTCCAAATTATTTGTTTGTACAGTTTTCCATTAAATTCAAACTCGTTACTGTGATCTCATTATGGTATTTACATGTAATGTAAGGTCATATTGTACAGCTTTACAATGGCGGCGAGGGGGCATTCGCACTCCTGCTAAAATGAAAAAAATATATAAAAAGACAATCATCAAATTTGCCTAATTTGGGGAGAAAATACCGAAAAAATATCTTGCTCCTCTATAGGCAACAATTTTCACACTTCACCCTCCCTCTTTCTCAAAATCTTGGATACCACCCATGCTATATTAACTACTGTACGTAACAGTAATCACAAAGTTAGCTATCATCTTTCTTAAAGCTCATTGTTTAATGAATGCTTACTTCAGTCTAAAACTGTTAACCTTTTTTTTTGAATTTTCGAGCTCTGTTTCTGTTTACTAGTTTAAATTACTTTTATGTCAAATCTTCTAGATGTTATCTGTTTTGACCGAAATCAATCATTGTAAACCTGAAGATATAGGGTGGTTCATTTAGGTGTTAATAAAAAGGGCAGGGCTGAAAGTTACCAAGTACAAAGAAAAACACACAAGAAATCAAAAGGTCAAAGTAAATATAACCTTCAACATTTTGCATATGTTATTTCGAAGGGTATGATAAACAGTTTCATGTGATTTCATTAAGATTTCAGAAAAAATGTTTAACGGAAAAATAATTCCCTTTGGGTTATATTTGGCTAAAAGGTTTATATCAAATATCTCGAAAGTTAACTAAAATTTTACAGAAAATAAAGTGGAATAGGGTGCGTATGAACATTATTTTTTTGCCCTCAGATATAATTTATATATAGGTTTCAAATGTTTTCGCAATCTCTATTAGCTTAAAAATAGGTAAAAATAAAAAAATTAACTAAATAGTTATTTTTTTCTTAAAATTGTGGAAAGAATGCAAAATTTAAGCCCCACACCGATTCGCTCGACAATTTCTACATCGATCCCCCGACACACACACAAATACACACTCAATACCCAACCACCCATTCACCCCCTTACCCCCCCCCCCCCCCCACACACACACACACTATGAAAATTTAATATACATATCTTGGTTCAATTAAATTAAGATCGAAGTTTACCAGGGCCTAACCATATTTAAGTTTAACCTCAGCAGTTATTTTTTTCTGTATATTATTTTCTACAAGTCTATGGATAAAAAATGCCCGGACCGCTATAATATTACGCATTTCAAAGTGTCCGAAAAAATAATGACCCCTTTTAAATTGTTGAGAAAAGCAAAAATCTCTATTAAGAGCATACTACAGCCAATTTAAACCGTATTTGATAATTTAATAGATATCGGTATTTACATTGACTATCGCATCTATAATAAATTTATCATATGTGTTGAACTTAAAATTGGTTAAATTTGAACCTGTATTATGTGATAAAGTTAAGAAAATTTTTTGTTGATGTACAGCAAAATTATTGCTGCAAACAAAATCTATATAATCAAGGATAAATTATGTCCCTCCTGCAATTTATAACAAATTTCATAGAAATTTTGTAAATTCATCAGAAAAATTTTATCGTCGTCTTATTCCGCCATATCCTTTCATTGTTAGGGTCATATATAAATCAACTTGTATGTTATCTTCTTTACATATTTAATGAAATTTATTATTTAAGTTGAACCTTTAATCATCTTATATGCATGTGTGTTCGATTTCACTGTGCAAAAATAAAATTATTACATAGAATTATCAACAGAGTATTTTTGCAAATAATCATCAAATGATTTGAGTGCGGTTGTGTATAACTTTCATACTCCCATGGGATGCCTCAGTGAAATGTCAGATAAAAATTCCCGAGTTGGTTGGATACCATGAAATCATACCGAAACACGTAAGTTCTATAAAGTTAGATCATTTACACCATTAATTAACAATTAATTATTTATAATATTTTGTAGCCATAGAGTGGTTATTGATCGAAAGACGTGAACAATATTACCACATGGCATCCTGAGAAATGTGAACTGTACACTTGTGACTTCATAACGTGTTATGCCCGAGGAAGAATGTCATGTACACATGTACAACTAGATTTTACAGCTGTCTGATTTTGCCACTCTGAGATTATCTTCCCTCAAAATTCTTAACTTCCCACTATTTCTCAATTCTTTGTCCAACTGCATAAAAATCAGTAACCTTAAAAATACCCAACCCATAGGCTGATAAAGGGACTGCCCTAAGTTGAATCAACGTAGGAGTTAAACACATTAGTACTATTTATATGTTTATATGCACTTCATTTAATTGTTGTGTGTACATTTTTTAATTGTTGTGTGTAAAATTTATTCGGGATTCAGTCGTCACAACACACAGCAAATTAGCATATTTATCATATCAATGCACTACAAATCCAGTATTGATCCTCCTACTTGTCAGGGCAAATAACAATCATCTGTGCATCTATCGATCCATCTACTTTTAAGTTAAGAAGATTATTTTTCATACGTTTTCACCAAAAATGTGTGGAAGTTAATCTGAGGGTGAGACCTTACAAATGACTATAACTCGACTATTTTTTCAATATTTATTTAGCTCAAACTAAATAACGGCTTAACATGACTCTACTTTACTTATTATATGCGGTAGTCTGAATTCCTTAAGCCAGTGGAAATAAAAAATAATGTATGTTGTGAAATGTCCATCCCATTTTATTCCCCAAATGAAAACTGGGAGGTTTCATTTAAAGTTTTAAGACCCGAAAACTTATTTATCATAGACAAGGAGGTGGGCTAGGTAGGTCTACCGTGCACCCCCACAGCTAGGACTCGTCCTCGCCAACTTTTTTAAATTCGTATTTTAGATTCATATTTTAAATGTTAACAAGCATAATATTGGGATGCTTAAAATTAGGTTTAACTGTGTATTTTATACCATGCTATTTTTACGTGTAATTGAAAGTTTACGGACATTGAATGAAATGTAAGCATACATTAAACCATACAAATAAGGTACTGTTGGAACGATAAATGTATGAGCTTTCAAAACATGTCTTCTGTTTAAATTTAATTGACTACCAAAGAAGTTATAGCAAAACTTGTAGCCCTACATATACTTCTACCTAAATTTCCGGAAACACGAATTTTTTTTTGCCTTTCAACTATTTTACTGAAGTCTGTATGAATTTTTGATGCATTATTTGTATATAATTAAATTAATTTTGAAAGTTTATTATATTTTATAACCCCTTTGTTGTTTATTTCTGTTATTTTGATACCACAATTTATGAATTACCAAGATTTTGAAAATTTCAGATTTTTCCAGGTTTTCTCCATGTTCGTAATGCAGCAAATTCATTAGTTGTTTATAAACTATAAATTTGGTTTATTTTAATAGTACTATATAAAAGGCATCTTATTAGCTCAAGAAACTTATGTTATAATGTTATTCCACTCCAAGTTTTTCTTCATTTTCGTAATGCAGCGAATTTTTTACTATAAACTGGGTTTATTTAAATAGCATTATATATTCGGCATCTGTCATGTCTGTAAAGCTCAAGAAATCTATGCAAAAATGTTGTTCCACTCCAAATTTTATGAAAATTGTATCCCAACCCCTACATGTACAAAACTAGAGTTCAATACTGCCACCTAATAGGCAGTCCGTTTAAGATGATTTAGATAAACGGAGAGGTTCAGCTACCAGGCAACCCGACCCTTTTGAGGGTCTATACTAAATAATTTTAGATGTTTCCAAGAACAAATTTGGAATTAGCTATATATATCAGGTCAAAGTTTAGTAGCACCCTGAGATTTTGTAGATTTTAGTTTTTAAGGCAAGTATATACATGTGCATTTTCCAGTGCTCTGACAGCACCATCACTGAATAATGACTTATAGATTTTGTACATGTATCAATGGAAAGCCACATGTACATGTATTACCTTTCAGATGAGTCTGTAATATATATAGAAATCACTAGAACGTCACTCCTAAAGCCACATGTACATGTATTACCTTTCAGATGAGTCTGTAATATATATATATAGAAATCACTAGAACGTCACTCCTATCACTAAAAATAAACGGAAAAGGTAAAAATAAGCTTTTATAGATGTATGCTACTTTTCAAAAAATGTTACATGGGAGGTATTTTTAATGATATGTTGCACCAAGATTATAAAAAAGTTCAACAAATTTATTTTTCTGGTTTTTTTCAGGGTTCCCCAATTTAAGTGATTTACGACGGATTGCTAAAAAAACTTAATGTATACTCCAGAGAATGTTTTATTGGAGATTTCAGTATTATATAGAACTTTTCTTTTGCTGCACAGGAACTTCATATAGGCAACCTTATACACTTTACAATCCTTATTAAACTATTATAACAATAATTATTGAATACTTGATGGAAACATTCCTGTTATTTACGTCATATTTTAATACAACATATGAGAAAAAATCGAAATGAAAAAATCAGATATCATGTTGTTGCGGATGTAACTTTCTTTGAATTGAATGACCATTTCCAAAAAAAAAGGGATCACCTCTCTGAACTATTAAGAAATTATTGTAACCAAAGGAAACTAAAATATGATACCTAGCTCCATTTCAAATTGTTTGAAAAAATAATTTTAAAGAAATATAAATATATCCCGCTTGTTAAAATTTCCCGTCGCTTCCAAAGAATACTTAGGCCAGGGCTACATGCATGGAGGGCTTCTACAAATTTTAAACTTTTTCACGTTAAAACTTATTTTTTTAACCTTTCTTTCATTTCAATTCTTATTTTGTTATCTACTCGGCAAATTTCGCCTTCCTTATTTTGTTGTGAGATGAAACTTGACATTTTTTTGCAATATCAGACATATAACCTTGGGAGTCAAGAGACGTAACTCGAGTAATCTAGAATAAAACGAGGTCAATGACAGTGCTCTCGACATAAATAAAAAGTACTTATAGTTTTTAATTGGACATTTCAAGTAACAATGGTAACCAATGTAAATTTTTATTGTAATTTTGATTGTAAATATACGTATTAACTTTAAAAATGATAAAACAAAGAAAGCCTGGAGCGGCCCACTTATTATTATTATAACTACAATCAAATGGAATTCAAATATTTATTGCGATAATTCTGTATAAAATTTGCGAATTATGCATAATTATCGCAATAAGTAATTTTATTTCTAATAATTAACAAGAAAAGCAGGCGGCTCCAGGCTTTGGTATAAGACAAATTTCATATTTTGTGTATCAATTCACAATTTCAAAGTTGCATGTTAATTTAACCCTAGTTCAAGTCACATGAGAGTAAAAATAACGAAAAAAGAATAAGTAGAAAATATCAATAGCACAATGAATGATCTATTACAACAAATATGAAGACATGTCTGCATACTGGGTAACGGGAACTTCATCTGTAGTTCTGCCTTCAGTTGTTGGAGTTTAGTGTTGATCTATATCATGTATATGTACTTGCGTTGTTTCTGGTCTGACACCCCCAGTTTGGATCTGGATCATGGTAACTTCATTGGTGGTTTGCTCTTCCTTAAGATGCTTAATAAGTGTGTAAATGTAAGAATGCGGGATCCTCTTCTTGACGTACTGTACCATTCTTCCGTGTGGTTGGTAGTTCTTGGTCCTTAAGTTTGGTAGTTGTTTTATAGACAGTATTGTAATTGACTTAATTAGAGGATGACATGCCTCTTCTTTTTAAATGTAAACTTTATTAGACAAACATATTTTTATTTATTAACTAGTTATGTAAAATGTGTTTGAAACTGCTCATTCAAAATTAAATGTCCTGGACTAATAAAAATTGACAACTGGCCCAATATGAACTAAACAGGCTCAATATTAAAAATCAGGCTCAATATGGAAAAACAGGCCTCAATGTATGAGTATGTTCTATTTCCGCTTGTTAACAAAATAATACATTTGCGTTATTTAGGAAGATAAAATGCATCATTTTTCTAGAAACTTTTTAATTTTTTTTTAACAAACGAATATTTACAATATACGTAACTGAAGCCATTGCCAGATGTGACGACAGCGCCATCTATAAATATTGGCAGACGAACGAACTACTAATGATGGCGACGAACTAGACCGAAAATTCTGTCCCCTTTGTGCAAGTTTTCATTATCCCACATTTTCTTTTAACGTCCAAATGAAGCAGCATAAAAAAACAAAAAAATAAATTAAACGCCCAAATGAAGAGAAGAAAATGTG
>JAULBM010244391.1:0-27701 GCA_032357055.1 Geukensia granosissima
CAATACGGTTTCTTAAATTGTGAAAAACTGATTTCTCGATAAAACTTTTTTCGGCATTCTGAAGTTGCCAAATTATCTCCCTTTTTGTTTTAAAAATTAACCAATCATACGACTTGCTTATTCATCCAAATTTCAACCTAAAGTTTAGCCTGTACACTAATACATAAAAGTGTCTAAGTTTTTCCTTTTTTACGTTGGTGTAAAATGAAAATTATTATTAGAAAAAATAAAGGGTGACGCTTAACTTTTGTCGGACTGTATACATTAGAATGAACTTACCAAAATAGTTAAGCCTAGCTGGTATTACATGTACATGTACTCTTGAGGTTTCGGGGTTTATATAAAAACAAGATGCCAGATGTTTTGAGGAATTATGGCAATACAGGTCACCCCAAATTGTAAAATATAAAACCGCCTTCTAAAATGTTTGTATCTGCCTTTTATTCTATGACAATAACTAATCTTTTATTCAAAAAGTATTAGAAATGATCAACTAATGGCACAAAGGAAAATTAATAAAATTGTAGAATATTAAACATAGATATTTAAGATTACAATGTTATCACACATTCATATTTCAATAGAAAATATCAAATCTAGCTCCATGATACAATTTTATCTGTTAGATATGTTTTTCTTTTATTTTGTATGGGCTTGCATCATCAGTGAACTATTTTAAATAGTTACTACACAATGATGTAGGTTCGATCTAAGGTAGAAGGGTTATCGCTGAACATCGTAAGTTCCAGTATCCATATCGGCACTTGTTTTCTTTTAAAACACCTGGAAAGTCTTATCATGCAAAGCATTTCCTCACACAAAAATACAACTGAATGTCAATTTCTACGTTTATGTTTGTTTTTATCAATGAAATATTGAGCATTATGTTTTTATCAATTGTATATATCTACAATAGTTTGAATTTGTATCCACAGTAACACATAGATCAAATCAAACGGACGAAATAGTTTAATAAATTGAAAGCGTGCCTCACGTGAAAAATGTTATCAAGAATTGATAACCATTTGCACGTGCAATCAAAGTATTCAGAAACATTTAAGCACGATTTACAATGACTTTAACTATTCTACTGTCAGAAAAAAAGTACTTAGCAGTTGCTAACTTTCTTAATTGAACCCATTATCACGGTAGATATTATTTATAACTTATTTTGACCGAATGATAGGGAAAAAGTTAGTATAGGAGACAACAAAGAATTAACACCTTTCAGAAAGTTCCATTTTCAACGCTCTCCATCTTCTAAATTGTGAAATTTCTGTTCCATTGATCCACCTGAGAGCAACGCCATTGATGCTTCCGAAATATCCGAAATTATTATCTTATTAAGATATTTATGTTTTCTTAACGAGTGGGAACTGCATAACTCAGGTTATTTAATAATAAACGAGCACCTGGTGATTTTATTATTATTTTGAAATAAAATAACGAGACTTGATAAGCGGTGTACAGCTCGAACGAGTTCTGAAACCAGTTTCTCCTATTTTACTTGGAATGTACACGCGGTGTAAACAAGGATCTCAAAGAGCGAGACTTTACCAGACCGGCCAATAGAAATGTCTACATTTGCGGTCGGATTTTTGTATTAAAGCTCTGTAACGGTAATAAAATGTTGCAAAAGTTTTGAGAGACTTGTGATATATATGTCCCTGTTGCAAAACTTTACCCATTTAAGTCAGAAATTTTAGTGCAGACACGGGCACAGCGAGTAAACACCATATTATGACGCAACTTTTAGCACTATGATTATACCTTTATAAAATTTAATATCAAAATCCTCTTGTTTGTAAACAATATTTACAGCAACTTTTATTGTATTTTTTACAAACCAAGCAACATAGATCGTGATTATTTTCTAAAGTGTTAATTATAGAGGAATGTCTGTAAAGCGGGGTGTCGAATAAATAATATTCGATTTTTACGATCATGGAATTCTAATAATTAGTAAACGAAATTACATTTTATGGGAATGACAAGATACATCAAATCTATATCTGATAACGACCAAGGATTTTTAGGGTCTTTTTAGTACGTACTTGTTAATTGCAAATTCTTCATCTTTTATCACTGCTAATAGGTTTCAACATTTCTAACTGTAATATGTTCTAAATGATTAGGCAGTGTTAAATCTCGCGACCAATTAGTCTTAATATTATGCAGAAATGTCAAGTTTCAATTTTCAAATCAATTCTATTTCTACATATGTAATGCATTTTTCAAACTTTGTTTATTTCGCGTCAATTATAATGTTTAGGGTTGCTTCGGTGCACGTGCTAACAAGGTAATACATACTCACCATTTGGTCCACCGGGGATCACACCAGATGCTGGAATGCTTAGAAGTGGGGTGTACAATAATTTAACGTCTAATGTTCGCAGCTCATCAAACCAGTATGTAAACTATAACAAACAAAACATTCATTATTTATACTGATAAAATTGTTGCATATCCGTAACTACATGAACTATATTACACTTTCAACGTAAGGAAAACACGACATGTTTGCTGTATAAAAAAGTATAGATTGATTGATTGATTGAATGCTGTTTAACGCCCAGTGGAAATTATTTCAGCCTTATTCAGAACGGAAACAAAATGATAAATAATTAATCAATATATGTAGACCGTGAACAGGAGACTATTATGGGTGGAAACTTAAGACTGCCTCTGGCAAAATACAGGATGGATAGCGAAAGATAGCCTGACCGCCTATTGACCACTCACAATATTAAGAAAATGTGTGCTCTAAGCACGTTAAAGAACACTTTGGGATGTATAAAGACCCATTATACTTAACATTAAGACGAAAATAACTTCATGAAAACTGATCCAATATGTCTTACAATGCAATTCAATGCAAGACAATGCAAACAAAAAACGAAAATACAAATAACAGGTTTTAAAATGTAATACTGAGATCCGATGATGAAGAAAATGCCACTCAATGCCCGAGTGTGTGAATTCAAAATGGTACGAAACTCCAACCCTCACACTGAAAGCAAGGAACTTATTGTTTAAGATTTTATCAGCATTCATACTTATATGTATTCAAATAGCATCCCTAATAAATCAATGCTGTGGGTTGACTAAATTGTAAAAAAATAAATCATCAGACCAGTGGGCTAATGGAGAATAACGGTAGAAATCTATACTTTGCTAATTTGAAAAATAAAATAAATAAGTATAAATGACAGATTGAATGAAATAGCCTGTGAAAGAAATAAATGTTCAGAAATTTAGATTATTATTAACATTTTTAAGTTTCCTAACATATTGTATGATATATTTACACATTTATTTATAGGTTTTACCAGTAACTTTAAATTAAAAAAAAAAATAAAATCTAGATCGGGCGTCTCTGTATACATTTTGAAGGCTTTTCAAAATGTTACTCCCAGTAGCTGCATTGTTTACTAAAAAATACAAGTCCAGGTTCAACTTCTAGCTATATATATAGTTATGAACAAAAGGAAGACAAGTAAACTTTTATGAATTTCTAGGTACAGAAATATATAATTCACGTGGTAATGAACGCTGATATAAAGATATACACTGTAAAACAATAATGGAATTTTACAAAATTACAATGTTGGAAAGATGTTAGCCTTTTCCTTCCAACACACATTCCAGTACCCGAAAAAATAAGGGCATACAACTCAAGCACGGTGAAGCATTATACGGCCTCCACCGTGACAGCACAAGAGAAAAATTTAATAATAATTTAAATGAAAGAATATAGAAGATATGCCATAGAGACACGATCCACATCTTACATACGTTTAGTTTGTTTTCTGTTGGAGAATGGATTGTGTAAAAAGTTCCCTGGCGAACAACGGACTCAAAGTGATGACCAAATCGACACAGACTTTGACCAGGTGAAACTAAATAAGAATAAATACTACAACATCATATACATCTGTAGATGCACCGGATGCGAAGTTTAACATTTAAAAAACCATGCATTCATAACCATAATCTATGTACTTTTACAAAAGCACTTTAAATTTCCATTTACTCAAATAATTTTCTATTGAAATAGCCCTACTGGAGAGTTTCCGAATAGAATTGTCTTTTAATCTGATTATGTAAAAGATATTTCATGGGAGTTTAACCTCTATAGCTACGTATCAACCA
Organism: Geukensia granosissima; assembly: GCA_032357055.1. NCBI lineage: Eukaryota > Metazoa > Mollusca > Bivalvia > Mytilida > Mytilidae > Geukensia > Geukensia granosissima. The sequence goes on from JAULBM010244391.1 coordinate 4,153, forward strand.
GCAACCACCGATTTAAATTTAGGGTCAAATAGCCTCAAGTATCACACATGTCTGATAAATTTTCCGGATCGAAGACATTTAACCATCAGTCTAAGTTGCTGAAGATTTTAATACAGAGTGATGTACTGAGAAGCCATAAGAATTTACGTTAAATTACTTTATGGATTTCTGTACAATTCTCTGTAGATTACGTAGATGTTATCCGATTCTTATAATCTATTCTACAGTAAGCATATGTAAGGAATGGAGAATAAATTGGACGTCAGTGATAAATGTTACAATGTTCTCATGATATGACCATTTCAACTCGTTGTCCAGTAATTTTCATTGATTTTGGGAGTGTTCAAATAAGTACCTAAATCCGTAAGAGATTAACACTTCTAAATCTGTGGTTCTGTCAGAAATTTTCCAGATCATTCGATTTGTTTACAACTTGTCCCAATTTTAAATTTAAGTCTGCAAAAAACGGTAGTCAATAAAAGTGAAAACTATAGATCGGCTTTTGTCCAAAACTTCATTAGTATATAAGAAGCGAAGAAAATCCTTATCTTTATATAAAGTGTAATTAATCTGAGACGTAAAATTTTGAATTGTATCTAAGCATATTAAAGTCTGATGTCGTGCGCTGACTTCTGAGCTGGTGAAATTAAAATTTTACATCAAGAATTCTTAAAAATATAATTAATTACATTAATTGTATGAACTTAGCAGATTTTTTCCCTGGTAACGAATAAACACTGACGTTCTTCTTCTGGTTTTTCTTACTTGGCAGCAATTTAATATTTAATTTAAAGGAGGTTTTAGTATAATGTATAGACAGAAAACAAACTTCGTAGGTAAATGTATTACGTTTTAATTGCATCATACATGTATGTATACTGTGGAAACGGGTTTTCTAAGCGTAACTAAAATTTATAATGAAAGGAGCTCCAATAAAATCCGAATATGACCTTCTACTCTTTTAATCAAACATATCTTTTGGCATTAAACAAGCTGCTTTGAAGTGTAGACCCTTTTGGGGATTACGAAAACTGATTCAAATGCCGTTTTGGTCTTCTTTACAGCTGATTTTATGATCATCTACTTCATCTTCTTAACATTTGATAAATATCAGTGACGTCTTCGAAATAATGCCCAGATTTCTTTTTCTAAATAAGGTCAAAGAATGAAACACAACAGCGGCCTGACATTTTCTTATCAAAAATATTAAAATCTTGTTATTTCCTTAAATAGTATTAATAAGACATGGTCTAGACGTCATGACATTTATTTTGAAGATCACAAAACTAAGTAAGTAAATGATCAGAGACAATTGACCGTTTGATAATTCTTTGATTAAAACTGTTGACATTATCGGGCACTGTTAAAGTTCTTTGTATAATAATTAATCTAATATAATGTCGGTATTTTCGACTTTTTATTGTCTTTTTTCTGTAAGGGTAATTATTTTTATAAGAAAGAAAAAAATAGCTTTACTCATTATTTTCTAAAAGAATTCTCAAGTATGACAAAATCATGCGACAGTGACACATATGTTCACAAATTATCACATAAAATTTTATTTCAAATGTGGGAAGTTAACATTTTTTTTAAAGTTTCTAATAATGAAATTATGAATAAAGGCTTCATATTGGTCCAGATTGCATTTCAAACTAACGTCGACAAAGTCATGATAAAAAATCCCAACACATTACTTCTTACAACTCTTTGCTTTAGGTTTTGAATTGAATTGGTGTTTAACACGATGCCAGTATTTCAAGCGTATCGTGGCTATAATATACATAAACACCAAATATATTCAGTACTAAAATGCTTGGTTTGGTTAATTTACAAATGAAAATAGTCTTTAGGTCAAGATTGAAATGAGGGGAAAAAATCAATATCACAGACAGAGCAAATAAAAGATTTGTTCAAATAAAGCATCACTGATGAAAAGTATTCAACGTAGACTAAGTATATAAAACATAACTATATAACAAGGCTATACATGTATAACCAGTTGCAAAAGCTAAACTTTTCGCCCCTACCCAACAGTCTTAATTGGACTTCCTGTGGTAGAAAACTACCCCACGATTGGCTCTTCTCACTCCTATGATTTACTGTCTGTTAACTTTTTTCCGTGTTCCTTATATCCAGTGTAGCTAAATTTCCTTGGTGTTTGTATTTATATTTACAATCTTAAGAACGGGATCCCCCCAAAAAAGAAAAAAAAAACAAACAAACGGAATTATTGCAGAATGAATGCCGTATTAAATTCACATCGAAATGCATATGAGATTTTAAGGTCATTCTTCTCCCGCCAAATATTTGAACATACTAAAAGACACAACATTAGACGTTTATTGCCCTTGTATTCAACTAACTATAAAAGACGGTTTACTAATAATGCGTCCTTTTGTTTCTAAAAAAACAACTTAAGCTGACTATGTTTAAAATGCCCATTTTCCTTTTTCGTAAATAAAATTGAATTTCCTTTCTACATCCAAGACTAGCAAATGAACATGTTTATAATAGTAAAGTGACATGGATTCAAACTCATGGATAAAAATTAATTAAATGTTGGTGTAATGCATTTTAATTTTTTTACGTTAAAGTGAAAATTTGAAAAGCAGAAAATGAGGACAATTAGCAGCGGCCTGCACATCAATGACGTTGAGAACATTTGATCAGTTTTATGATTCTCAGTTAAGATACACCAAATTAAGCTCAAATTTGATGCTGAGTATATTTCAGATACTATAAAGATTTTGAAAAACAATTTGTTATACTAGCAGGGCATCTAAAGGAGAAGGTCCAGTAAGGTTCCTTTTTGCCCACAAATTTACACATTATAAAAATCTATGTACAATATTATCCAAAGGTGTTTGTTGAATAGAAAAAATAAATGTTCTTAATATGTGCAGCTTTCTTTTTAGTATAAAAGTTCTCGTGCTTTAGTTATGACGTCATCAAAATACCTCATTTCCCAAAATGTTCGAAAATGTTTATGTTTTTTGTTGATTTGGGGAGATATTTGCCTCTAATCGTATTGGCCGCATGAGTGTTACACCAAAATATTGACACATATGTAACTAACTAAACTACATAATATATGTAAAAATTGAAGTGTAACACGTGTGCGGCCAATACTGAAATGGCAAAAAAACGAGTATAAATTAGACAATATGCAGCTTATTTGTTGAATTTTCCATTTTTGGACGAAGTTTGAGCGGTTAAAAATCACTAAATCTAACAGTTTTTATTAAAAAGGTATATTACGTTTTAAGGATATGACATTATAGTTTTCAAAAAATGAAAAACTTCAAATCTATGCTAAACTTTATTTTTGAGGCCGAAAACGGTCCTTATCGAACCTACTCCTTTCATGAAATCATGACCATAAAGAAATTTCATCAGCAAAATATTGAGAATCCCAAAATAAATATGTTTATACTTTTCCTGACCCGAGTTTAATCCGGGATAAGCCGACGTGCCAAAAGGTCAAGCGATATGTTGTCTGATCGTCTTTTTAAGTATAACATGTCTAATAATGTACGGCAGTCATGGGTTAAGAGGCGAAAAGCGATCAGTGAAAGGGACAAAATAATCAAAACCATATCATAAATGAGATTTTAATAATATTTAAAATGCTTCCATGCGATTAATAAAGCGTCGTTGATTTATTCTGGCATTATGGAGAACCTATCTGCCTGCGTGGATGGCAATGACAAGGACTTATCATTAAACAATATGCTGTTTAGTGAAGTCTTAAATTAGAAATTCTACTTATTCTATTTCAGATCTATAAGCTAGGTATACGTGGTAGCAGGAAAATTTTTAAAGCCCATCAAAGCAGGTATATTATTGGAAGAGGGTTTTGAGTATTGCATGGTATGAGTATTTATTCTGACCAGACCATTGATCCTAATGTTTCAGTTTCTCTCACTTTTTATTAGGTTTTGTCTTAATATTCTGTACTATGTTAATAAATTTGCAGATTTCAATCTGATTGGTTACGATGCAACTCCCATAAAAAGCTTCGTCCAAGGAGCTACAACCCGCATGATCACGGTATGATCAAACTTGTCCTGTTCTGTCGAAACTTTACTTTCAGTAAAAAAAAATTATAAAGCACAATACTTCTGATATATGTGTAGGGGCTGACATTTTTTTTCCTGGCGGTTATTTGCCGGAAATGAATTTGACCGTGAAACAACTTTCTGGACATTAATCCATATTGAAATCTGGCGATTTTTTTTAACTGCTTAAGAAAAAAATCTGACCGAAATCCCATCGTCCTTAATTCATTGGTTTGTGCCTAAGGTGAACTTCTAACGACGGTCATTTTAAAATCACCGATTGCAGTGGAGAAAAACCCTTGGTTACTAACAGTCCACTAGTAGATGTATCCTACAAGAGGGGTGCCACGTGTGGCAAAAGTATAAATTCTTCCCAGTTCGCTTTGTCCATCAGATTACAAACTGCTTGTAAATACACATTTATGATTTAACCCTGCCACATGCTTTATGTTTCTGTCTATGGCCAGGAACCTGTAATCCAGTGGAAGTAATTTTTGATGGTTAAGTGTAACTTGAATTGTATGCTTATTTGACCGATTATTGCTGAATTTTAATATCATCACAATTTGGTTTGGGGGGAGGCTTGAGCAGCTTGTCTTTATATGGTGTGGATATTTGTCCATTTGTCCATTACCCAAGGCTTTGGGGTATCCTGTTTGGAATTTATTCACATACAATCATACCACATCTTTTTTTTCTAAACATACACGTAGTTCATGACAATCTTTTTAGTATCTGTAGTAAACAAACAATTTATTTGCACGTCAAAATGACAACGAGAAAGTAGAATTCAAATTGCCTCATCATGCTGCACAATAAAATTCCTCTTACGACGGGAAACTACCTAAGGACTCGACTTAGCTGAAGCCATTCATCCTACAGTAGAGGCGTAGAGACAGCTAAGCACCTTACTGACACGCATCAAAACGATATAAATAGGAAATATCTGCAATTTTATATAATAACCGCTGTTCATCTTTCAATGAAGATTACTTATGTTACAAATGTTTTTTGAGCATTAATTCTGTTATATTTCCAAGAGGCACTAGAGGGAAGTATACTTCAAACAACACGTTACCTTTTCAAAATTTACTTATTCAAAGTTTATGTTTATTATAAAAAATATTTTAAATTAATTTCTTTTCAGTTTTATTGAATTCTGGCACACGTATTCGAGTATATATCAACATTTCAACAGAGGGAACCTATCAAGAAAGAAAACCCACTCAAAAAGTAAATAAAACATAGAATTAGAAGTATTAAATAATGACTACATTCTAAATGATCAAGCCCAGTCTCTCTAGATAAATAAACAGCGGGCTTCTATTGCAATGGTTATTTGGCATAATACGTATAAACATTAATTTCAAACCGTTATATAAAACAATAAACAAATCATTAAATAATAACACCTAGATTATTTCGGAGCATGAAGTATGTTTTTCAAACTTAGCGTTAGGAACAGTGAATATGATCTTTATAATGCATAAAAACAAATAAACTGCTTAAAATGTAAATCAGAAAAAAAAAAACATATTTTGGAGACAATTTGTATATACATTTCTGATATAACCAAATTGTTATGGAGTACCAGGGAAACCCAGTAAAAAAGTGCATGTATCACCGTGCTTGCTTATGATTTATTTTCTTGATCTTATTGTCTATCACACAAAAAGGTTGCGCTCAACCCGCATCGCAGGCGATAAGTTTGGTCAGTTACTTGCCCAAGGTCAGTGGTTTTCTACTGGTACTCCGGCTACCTCCCGTAAAACTAACCGTCGCGATATGACTGAAATATTGTTGAAAGTGGCGTTAAACACCAATCAAACAATCAAAACAATGGCTCTTATTGCAACTGAACTTCAAGCAGCAAGTTGTCATCGACAAATATAAAATAAAAGTGATAGCTTCTCACCAAACATTTAAACTAAAAATGTTATGTGCCTGAATGTACAACTTTTGTATTGAATAAATGGTAGACAACTGGTCAAATGTAATTCCATTAGTCCTTTATTTACGGATTTTGGTAATAAAAGTTGAAAGGTACTCTAACTCTAACTGAATGTGACCCCAATTTTATATGAGATAGACCAATCGACCTGAACACATGGATGAAAAAAATTAACTATCATCAAATACTTTCAGAGAGAAGCTGTTGACTGGTAGGGAAAATTACGAGAAGATTTTTGTAAATCTATATGAATTTTAGCCAGCTTTCGATCCGAAAATACCCAATATATCGTTTTTTTTACATCAAGCTGAAAGAAAATATGATATGAATCTGAGAAGAAAATGCACGATGAAAGACATACAATAATACCTCAAAAAGATAATATACCCTGCATATAACTAGAATTTGACTGGCAACGTTCTTTGGACAAGTGCTTTCATAGTACATTTTCCTTTACTGTATTTGTTGTCAAATAAATATGTGGTGTGGAGTTATAAGTCTCAAAATAAGGAAAAGAGTTTTCCTACCACATAAGATGAGATTGTTGGGCACGTTTTCCTCTTCGAAATTTGCCAGCTTTATTCCTAAAATTGCCAAGAAATGATTTTGAATTTGATTTACTTTAAATACTGTATAAATATTGTATTCTAAACAGCCTGATCTGCTTTAGTTCTTATTTTCTTTTCCTAGCTTGTTATAGAGATGAGACAGCCATCAAACAAATGACAGTCGAATATTAACTTCTATAATATAAAAGTAGGAGATGTGGCATGATTGTCCATGAGACAGCCACCCACCAAGTGACAGTAGAATTTTAACTTCTACAGTCTCATTACGGCCTTCAATAATGAAGAGGAGTCAATACCCCAAGGTCCTAAAATACAAAATATTAAACTATTCATAAAACACAATCGACCTATTTTATTGAAAAGATGGTGAAAGAATAACAATACTGTTTAAACAACAAACACAGGACTACAGGTTCCTTGCTTGGGACAGGCGCATCAAGTATGTGGCGGGGTTTAACCAGTTTGTGAGCACTTAACCTGGGACAGTGGTGTGACAAAATTGCATTGAAAACACATGATAAAAATCTGTTGAAAATGGATTTAACATTTGAGATCGATTCTGAAAACCAACTAGACATCCTGCACATTTCGATTCGGAAAGTGAACAAAAATGTTCAAAAACATTATTTCAAAAATTCTGGTGCTGAGGAGAAAAAAAATTAATTCATTAAAATTATTATTTGTAATGAAAATACACGTGTATATCAACGTTCATGCTCTTTATTTCGAAATTCAAATGACGTAGATAAATCTTAGACAAATATTTCCAGAACTTATCAAGCACATTTGACTTTGAAGCTCCTATTTGAAATTTCACCAAAATCTCATTAATTTCTTAACGCAAAACTGACCTCAAGATTGTTCAATGGTTGACCTTTGAAGCTTACAGTATGGAATTTCAATATTAGATGCCGAAACATTGATTTAAGACATATTTCGTTTCTATGATTGTTTTTGGTTATCATAAGGAGGATAACGTACTACAAATATTTGTCTTATTATCAAATATTGTATGATTATGTGGGGTATTATACTTTAAATCTCCCACTATGTTCTGAACATGATCAGGGTAAATTATATGCCTTCAAAGGGACATGATTTACCGTTCACTTGTTTCAGTGAACATTGGGTAGTAATTGTTTTAAATAGTTTTCTATTATTTTGAAAATAAACGATTTTGATTTATAAACATGTTGATCTATTCACAGATAGCAAAATGTGTGTTAATCAGATAATTTTCCAGATAAAGGGATACAATGTACAATTTAGATGTAACATGCATATAAAATCTTAAGAACATTTTATGCACGTTCTGATGAGCAAACACCAAGATCACTATATTATAAGGCATCCACAAAGAAGGGGTATGCGAAAAAAAATGATTGAGATTTAACAATTTATCTAATATAACAAGACATCCTATGACATTTTGTCAAATCTTTTTAAATTCGAGTGTCTTAAACATTGTATTTAGACTAGTTTGACATGAAAAATTATCAAATAATCTGTTGCAATTGTTTAAAGTCTAAAATACTGAAAATACTGAAATAACACATATTAGTTTTCCCCGCCGCTTAAATTGGCTTCCTATTTTGATTTGATTTGAGTACTTCTTGTACTGACTATGTTTTGATCTCAGACTTTCTATGTTTTGGTTCTAATGCTACTGATGAATGATTATTAGTTTAAATGTACATGTAGCACATTAAAATGCACAAAATATTTTTAAGATTGGTAAATATTAGAATCGGATGCTTGTATATTAAAAAGTATTTAAAGAAACACAAATGCGAATTTGAATAGGTCTAAAGCATTCGAATTTGAGGCAATGTTACCTTCTCGTTCTCATATCGCCTTTAAACACTTATTGAATTTTCAGTAGTTAATAATGAATTTTCAACCGAATTTTTTCAAATACAGTTATGGTTTAAGTCGGAACGGAATCGACCTTGGATGGCGTCTATGGCATGTATTTGTATTTACATCACTAACAATTCTATTTTGAAATTTAGAAATTCTTCGTTACAAAAATCAGCGCAGACGGTAATCATTCAGGATTATAAAGGGAGGATTGCCTGAGAACGTGGATAAACATCCTATATTTACCGTGTATTACTTAACTAGGATAAATTGATTCTTAAATAGCTTAATAGCGTCTCAAATTTCGTGTGAAAACTATTTTATTTCAATATTACGAGCCGAAGACACCGTACTGTATTTATACTGCTCTTAAAGTGGGAGACTTCTTTTAAGTCGCCTGTAGTTCTGTTTAATTGTACGATGTAAAAATCTAATAAAATGAGCATAAAATAACAAAACTTGACAAGGCTTTATATTCCAATAAAACAAGAATAATTCTAATATGTCGGTGGTTTTTAGTTCGAATCGTTTTGGAAATTCGACAGCAACTATTCGCTTCATTTGTATTTTTCAAACCAAGTGCATGATTGATAGATTTGTTTAATCCTTAGTATATGACAAAAATAAATGTTATGTTAATGAACTTTTTTTAATATAAAAGATTAAATAAAAACCATACGTTATTTTTAGAGAAGCTGAATAGCTAGAAATTAGCATTAGCCACTTAGTATTCCATTTTTCTTATTGAAATACATCGACAAAAATCAAATAAACGTGTACTCTCCGTAAACAAATAAAAATCGTAATTTTAGAGTCAATTGTGACTGGTTAACTGAAATGGCAAATGACCTGCTGCTTTATTCGTGGTTTTACGGTACCAGTTAACACTTAACCATTAACCAAAAAAAAAAAAAAAACAAAAACAAAAACGCATAAATAGTAAACTTTCGGACCAAAAATGCGAGCATATAAACCATGTCAAAACCAGCTACGTCAACTAAAGCAACTAACCTGAAATTAACTTCATAATGTTTATAAACGCTTCTTAATAGTTCAGCAATACGAAAGGTTGCAGACAATTATAAGAATCCACTTATCGTGTTTGTTATAGGTTTGATTCTGAATTAACTAATATTAAAATGAGACAAAAACAAAATAATTGCAATTATAGAATTTTAAACATTAATTTTAAATGTAATGTTTAAAAAGCAAGATCTTGTAAGCAATAGAAAATCTCGGGTTATGCAAACTCTTCGTTCTTTCCCTACTATATTGTAGTATTATGAAATTCAAATTTATTTTAAAAAAAATGTGTATAAATTTCCTACCGAACCTTGCCACGGGACTGAGATAATTTTTTCCCATTGTTGAAATAGATTCTCAAATTTTTAACTACATGTGACAGATTACTTTTCACAAATACACGTTAAAAGCCGTATCTTATTTATTTAGAAGAAAAGAGTTTTGATTAAATCGCGACCTTTTTCCTTTGAAATTCAATAAATAATAAAAACGACAATTTCCCTTATAGTGAAATCTGATGTTGTTAACTATTATTGACAATTTTGACAATAGGGACGTTCTTGTGTGTGTCCGTTGTAAATAGTTTCACTGATAATATTCTGAATTCAAAAGATCCCACGATAGCCATTTTGTTCCGCCTCAGAAGTCCTTTTGTTTTTCCGTACCTGCATCGCCAAATTTTAAAGTGCTCCAAGTGTCGACTTTATTAATAGATTCTCGATGTTTATTCATAAATTTTAAAAAGGACAATATTCAATTAGTACTGACAGTCTCAATTGAAATAAATGGCTTTCCAGCTCAGTTGAATTTCGTAGGGGGTTGTATCAAGTGTTTTTGTGAATGATAGTTTTTCTAAATGATTTTCAGATGGTTTGAAAGACGATACTCAAAATAACGATCTGCTAAAATATTTTACCTCTGAAAAGAGAATTTAATACATTCTTTAAATTCAAGATCAACTAAATAGATTTGTAAATCAATTTCAGTGCATTTTAGTAAAGTTTAAAACCTTTTTAAATATAATTCCTTTGGCATAAAAATATGTATTGAACATACTCAAATCAAATAACTGTTTTTTCGTAATTCATTATAAGAGAGACATTTTTTTTTTATTTACTGTGTTTAATTTGAAAGCTGTAGTCTTTAAAGTACAATTTCTTACGACGGGAACGGTTAATATTAACACGTGGATTTGACAATAACCTCACAGACACGAGACACCACTTACAAGAAAAAACCAATGCGCACTTAAAAATGAAAAGTTATAATGGAAAATTTGTATAAATATGAACTTTAATATAAAGTGCATGGCCTTCCGCATGTAGAAGTCTGAATTACTGCCTGAGAACAATGTCCGAAGTTTCTTAAAGACCATCCCGACTCAAGATATGAAATTTTGTTCATGGCATTTTTGAATTGAAAGTTTTTTCATTAGTTAGAAAAAGTGGTGCATTTATTCGTCCTCAAAACAGTTCTAATACAGTTTTATTGATCATGTTTCGAAACGGACAAGATTTTTTGTTGTTAGAAATGAGCATGATCTATAATTTTTCTATAAAAACAACATACCGTTTCTTGACCAGCCTCCCATGTCAAATTGACAGTGTCAACTTTAGCAGGAATAACAAATTTGTCAAATTCAGGATGCTGTAAATATGGTACTACTTTTCCATCACTAATAATATAAATTTCCATATCTATGCCTACAAAAGTAGAAATTCAGTCAAGAATAAACAAATGTGAAAAATCTTATTCTTATGAGAAATATTTTGTTTGCACGTGCCAAAGTTTTGAAATTGATCAAACAGACGATTAAGAATAATTGAAATATTTTACGACTTTTTGAAAGCAGGAGGCCGGTTCTGTTTAAAAACCGTATACATCACTCAAACTGTTGTTCTCTACTTTGTAAGAATGGTAATTTCTTAAATGGATGCAACTAATATTGCCACTTCATTCAAAGGCAGTTAGTTAATTTACGTTCAACATTAAACAGCATGTGAAGTCTGTTCAAATAAATTTTGCAAATACGTGTGTAAAAAATATAAAAAATATCAGAAAAAATAGATATTAGAAAGAAAACATCTGAACGTGATTGCTAGAGCAGCATCCGGGTGATTAAAGAAGACTGTATGATATGTTTTGATGGATATGATATATTTATAACCTTAAGATAAATTTTCAATTATATTTAATACGAAGTATTAGAAAAAAACGACGATGAGGATGAAGATGTACATACCTATTATATTATTGACTTGTTTCTCGTCTATCCAGAGCGAAAGCCGACTGCGAGATCCACATATCGTCCAAAATACATGAATCGTGAAAAACACCAGAATTCGGTATAGCATTGCTAACACACCGAACTAACACACTAGCCTTACGTGGCTTCAAAGTGCAATGAACATCATTCCTTCGCAGAATATTTATTTTCACAAATGATTAAATAATTGTTTTCCTCCATAGAGAATAAAAATATACGAACCTCCTTTGATTGGAATCTTTCACATTGTTTTATAAATTTTCAAACGGTAAGTACACGTGATTTTGTTATGTCTTGTCCATCTTTTCTGCAGTTGAAATATTTATCACGTGCAAGAGTATCGGTCATCAATGAGAACGCTTTTACATTTACATACGATCATCTCCAATTTGATGATAAATAGATCAGCGTATATCATTCGACTAAGAAATATTGACTTAAATCACAGACTTGATGCATCTCAATTTTGGCGTTTTTATATTTTCGTCAAACTTTTTCTCCAGGTGCTAACGACGTTCATTTATGCCAATTAGACTTTCCATATATATTCTTTTTCCTTCCTTCATAGATCTTTCGCTAGCCTATGAAAATTACGAGGACACGAGCTCCTCCTTTTCTGTTCCATTCAATATCATTTTATTGTATTCATCATCAGCGAGTATCAACTGTTAATTCCATTGCATTCGTTATTTGCTATCTATTTTCTTTCTATTCCACGTGTCTACGATTTGAAAAAAAACGCGGAGAAGCGTTACCCGATAAGTAAATTTATGAAATTGCGCTGAGTACCCACTTTACGTTTATTTTACCATTTCGTTTCACAACCGCATGAATAGGGGTCAAGTTTATTTGATATTTTAAGCACTGTACGAAATTACTTCTTAAAACTATTGACTTTTTCATATATTAATATTAGCAACTATACTCAATGTACACAAACCATTTCACGCTAGAGAGGTGTGGCGAGAAAGTTCCGAAAGAACACGTGTGTATCTTTAAAGGCGGAGCATATTAACGAAGTATTTTATGTTATATTAGTAAATTTTACCGTTTGTAATTTTTAAATGGGAACAATTTATTTTGTGAAAACATCAAGTATCTGTGATATTGTAAAATGTATTTCGTCATACTTAAGATATGATTAAGAAATCAAATTGAAATTCCCCTGTAGGTGTCCTATAATTTATTGGCGAGGCATATTACGCATTGTCATAAAGGCGAATTTCTATCAAAAAGCACGTTCGATTGTATTTAATATATTGACTCATCTAAAAAACGAAAGGGGCGTTATCAGAGAAAAAGAAGCAAATGTGTAACTTTCGTTATATAATCGAGTAATAAGGTTCATAAATACCGAGAAAATTGAAAATCTCTCAGAACATTAATTACGGTGTTAGCGTTAAGATACCGACTGTCATAAACTCGAATATATTATATTATTAGCAGGCTGTTTGTATATAAAGTGGTTAAGACGTAAGAATTCTTGGCTTCGAGAAACCTTAAATTTACTTTCATGAGTGTTTACTGCAGTTTTATATCAATTTCATTATTTTATACTTAAAAGAACATTGAATCATAAATTTTACGGCTTCGCCCTACATGTGTACTCTTAAACAGAAAGATGAACCTGACTTACGTTTTATTTGAAATGAATATGTATTTAATAAGATAGTAATCTAAAGAAGAGCGATTGTAGTTATTAGTGCAATGTGTATCTATTTAAAAACCGTAAGAATATTGTCCGATAAATACCATGGGTATATATCATATGTAACGAGCTGAATTATGAAATGTTATGCATGTACCAGTTAGAGAAATTATAGAATCATATTTCAATTCTAATAACGAACGTTCTTGTCAATTTACTATACAACAGAGAGTAAATGCACGTACCATTGAAATTACACGTACTCATGTAATAAGAGAAAGGAGAAAATGCTAAGCTGCAATAACAAACCGTAAATCGGGAGAGACAACAACAGAACCCAAAATCACAATGGAAATAAAAATTAAGCATGATGATCCAATATAGGAAATCATTGCCTGCTCCGTTTGTGTCAACCGCCATGCAGATTGATTCCAATGCAGCCATTAGTATTCTCAGTATTGTGTTTTTCTGTAAATAGTTTTCATTTTGTAATTACAGCATGTGCTAGATGCAAAATAGTATTACGTTTTGAGAGTGTGTTGTTGTGTCTCTTGGTGTATAACAGAGCGACATCTAGGGATCACATCCGTCGTTTGAGTGGTCGTTGGTGTCACACTTCTCTAATCCGCTATTTGTCCAGAACCACTCAACAGAATCCAACAAAACTTACACATAATCCTCAGTAGCAAGATTTAGTTCTCGTCTGACTTTGTACTATACAAAAACGGGTTAAGTGTATCTCACATCGCACGTGATAAGGTTAGGTTTGTCAGTTACCTGCCCTAAGTCGGTGGTTCTCTCCTCCGCTAGTTTAACTGACCGCCGCGATATGACTGAAATATTGTTGAAAGTGGCGTTAAACCTCAATCAAACAAATATTTTGGTTAACAAACGGTGTTGTGGGACATACTTCTAATAGAAAATTATGTATGGTTGCATTAAGCATAGTTTTCCTACATGTAATGGTCCTACATTATAATGTAGATTACAATAAGAATAGTATAGACAAGCTAAATAAATGCATATCCAAACCGAACAGTTTCAAAGATGAAAATTACTTATTGAAATAATATGGATGGATCGACTACGGTATCTGTTAAAACAAAGACGCACAAAACACGGAAAATAAACAAACAAGTTGAACGTAGATACACATGAAGATATTCTGGAAATGACTACAAGTCCTGCCTCTTAACTTATACCTCATAGTATTTTTTAAATCAGGATCACGGTATAGATGAAGATCGAACCTATTGAAACTTAAATAAAAATGCATCTTCATTTAGGACAGAGAATCTTATATTATTAACCAATAGTTAAAATTTGATTTCCTCTATAAAAGCGTATTTTCTACAGTCGATATAATTAAATATTAGAAGTTTTAACTATCAAGATTGTAGAAAACACAATTATCAAGGTTTAACAATCTGACAGTCAAAGTAAGAAACGGGTAGTAAGGAGTCGTCGCATCCATTAATTCGATATATTTGCTTATTCAGAAAATTTGCCTGTTATTACATGACTGTGAAGCTATGCATTGAAAGCTGCAAATATCACAACAAGTGTACATGACCACCTTTAGCTATAGGCAACGGGGGCAAAAAGTTTTACGCTTGTCCGTACTTTCATCCGTACGTCTCTGTCAATTTTCTTCAAAGTTTTTTCGGCTTGCTTATGTGGAATTTGTTTAATATTAGGTCTGAAGCATTATCAGGGCGAGTTATACAGTGCCTCCTTTTCAGGTCCGACGTAATATGTTTACTCACTGTTTTCCGAGACATTGATTGATTTTCCGTTCTGTAATTTTTTTCTCAAGGATTTCTCTGCTTGTTTATGTTATATTGATTTTATATCTGGTTTGAACCATTATCAGGGTGAGTTGTATCGTGTTTCCCCCTTTTCAGGTAAAACATTTCTTAAATCTTCCTGTTTGCTGCAGCACAGGGCATCAGTTTCCCATGTAAATATTTTCTCTTTGTTATTATTGATGTGTACATTTGATTGCCACATAGCAATTTTTTTTTACTTATTTCTCAAAGGAATTTATCCTTACTTTTGATTTAAGTAAGGTTATTGAAATTTTAATCTATAGATTAAGATAAAAATATTAAAAATTTAATATATTACGGAATAACAAAAGCTAGTTAAGGATACGGGAAATAAAAGTCTGCATTTATCGCAAGCTAAGATCAGAACCAAACTAGAGAGAATGAACCTCCGAATTCGGCTTTAATAACCAGATACTTCAGCATTTTATTGTGTTTCGCACATGTGTTAAAAAATATACAAACTTAGTTCACTGATACATACAACAAAAATAACCAAAACACTAATGATGTGTCAGCTTATTAGTTCTAAAGCACTGAAAATGCGGAAACACTTCGAAAAGCATTGTACTTAGTTTTTTCCCTGCTGTCGGATTTGGATTCCCATTTCGATTTGTTTGGATTTGAATGCCTCTTGCATTATGTTTAGATCTTGGACTTTCTATGTTTTAGTTCTAATGCTATTGATGAGAGGTAACTCCTTTAAATGTACATATAGCATACGAAAATTTTCCACATTTATTCAAATTGGTAAATTGGCATTTTTGTACTAAGGCAGATGTGTCGAACAAACTTGACTATGGCAATTATAAAATAAGTCGTCTTCAAAAAATATAATTATTTAACATTAATATCAGATAGCAATATCTACATCGAAAGAATTGCGAAATTATGTGTGAAATTAAACTATGCTAAAAATATATTCTTTACATATATAGTTACGCAAGATGTGTTAATTTACTTGAGACTCAGTGACTCAGACCGAAATCATATATAGTTTATTAGAAATAAAGACTCAAATTAAAATTTTCAATTTATACTCAAAACTCAGAATTAAGTCTTTAAAATGAAATCTATTACACTTTTTCAATTGGTCCTAATTGGGTCTTACTTGGCTACGAGTCTTTGTGTCTAAAAGACCAGAGACCCGATTGAAATGAGTCTTTTCGACCAGAGCAGATAAGTTTTTTTTTTAGTTCTGACGAGAACGTGCTATGCATATGTTTAGAAAAGGATGTATATCGGGTCACAGATGGTTTAACTGGTAATTTGGTAACAAGTATTTTAACAACACAATCATTGGTCGGAGTTTTAATATTTATTTTGTTGGTGCTTAGGCATGTTGCCATTTTGTCGAGTTGGATCACAATCAACTGACAACTGGACAACTTCGTTGAAAAACCGCCTTAAATGGGCCTTTGGGACTCGAAATCCTCATATTGACGACATCTGGGACTTCACTGACGTCATAAACGCTGACGACAACCAATATCCGGCAATGTAACATATACAAATGGATGTCGGTTCATGGAGTCTCTAAAAATGACAGTTGTAAAATAAAACCCTTAATTAAACTTGAAAAAATCATTTATCATCATAGAACTGATCATTTGAGAATAATATTCGTGTTATTCTTGGATTATAAAACTACTGGAACATTGGAAAGGTATGTGAAACATGACCCATCATTTGAAATTTTGGAACTTAACGTTTCGTGTTTTTACAATGTAAATAATAAGCAAATTACTTGTATATAAAAGCATACCAATAAAAAATATATAGTATATACAGCCTATAGTAAACTGCATCAGAAATCGTCAGTATTGAACTATTTAAAGAAACTTAAGGAAGACTCCAAATTGTGAGTTCCGTGAAGTGCAAATTTTAAAATTCGTTGAAAATTTAACATATTACGGAAAAACTCGAACAATAAAGGCTAGTTAAGGATACGGCAAATAAAAGCCTGAAGTGAATATGTGGTCACACATGTTTGATTTAACTATATCACTCAGCACAACTGCATGTAAACGGCCAAAATGGGACGAACTGATATATTAAGAATAGATTGAATCTTTCCAGTTTCTAAATTTATCATTATCATATAAAACATTATTTGACTCAATGCGTTTAAAAGAATATGAAGGACTTAAAAAGCAAAAAAAATGGTTATTGCAACGACACATATGGGCAAATAAGAGAGAATATCACAACAAAACAATGTATGAAAAATGGAATAGATTTTGTATGAAATGAATTTGCGTTTGTTCTTGTTTTTTTTTAAGAATGAAATTATAGTTGTTGCTCTTTTTCAGCTCACTTAGCCTTAAGGGTAAGAGAGATTTTGTCATGAATTGGCGTCTGAACTCTATTTCTCTACAATAACAAATTGTCCGGTTGGAACCAGACTTAGGTGGAATTGTCATTTTTAAAAATGGTGTCCAGTAATTCTAGCAGCCACCGAAAATAAACCAAATTATTTTGGCATAAGTGCTTAGGAAGGTTAAGTTATACATATTTCTTGTCTGGAAAAGTTGTCTTCTAAATCGGTTGTCACCAAACTTTGTTGTAATGGTCCTCAGATGCCGTTCTACCAAAATACTTGCCGAAATTCTTGGTCGTCAGCCAAGAACCCCCTCAAAGCCAAACTCACAAACTATAGAGCCAGTTGCACGCAAAGATTTTGCGGAATGGTCCTTCGATAACAGATTTACAGATTTATGCCCGGCTTCTTGACAGCCAACTTCAACACAAAACTTAGTTAAACAAAGGACAATTAGGAATTTTACTAAAATTCTCATCTAGTCAAAACTTCTGAGCCAAATGCAACCACATTTTGGTGGAATGGTCCTTTGATAGTCATTTACCAACATTGTGTTTGGCATACCGACTCACTAACGAAGATGGACGCCGTTACTAAAAATACCAAAGGTTTTTTTTAAATCTTGTCATAAACTATTGGTGTAATTGCAACCAAACTTATGTGAAATAGTCCTTGGATGGGTTATCTACCAAAACTGCTCCCAGCATTCACCACACATTCCTCCCGCCTACCATAAGGGTTGCCATTGTCCAACATATTTTAACATACCACCCTTTGCAAAATTCAATTAAAAATATTCTTGGGGGAAATGGATTACGTCCACCGTCACCGATGATTACTGTTTGATGTCGCTACTGCACCATCGGGGTCTTTTTGCTTTGTGACGTCAGATTTTCTGGGAAATCTATCAGGTGACGCATGATTGAGAATTGGTCCTTGTGCATGGATTTCCCCAAACAAGCAACGGCACAAAACAAAAACCTACTAGCGGTGTACATAACAAATCATTTAAAAACTTACTGGTTGAATGGTATTAAGATGTTCCTCTAGCAATGTGTGGCCTAACACTCCTTTCTGGCAACCGTCAATGCTTATCAGGACCAAAGTTGAGTCTCCTCGGAGCCTCTGGTTAACTTTAAAACAGACCATATCAGTCGCCTATACGTAGCCAGTCTGTTATCAGTACATACAGAGACAAATTTTTATGTGATAAGATATGAAGCATGTACATTTTTTTATAATATTTATGTAACGGCAGTATTATTTTACATATATACTATCTTTTTATTTGGGGCGATTTAGAGCTTTTCAGTGTAGTTTTCCACCCTTGTTGAAGGCCTTGTGGAGACCTCAGGATTTATTAATTAGTTTTGTTTTTCTCATGGGTGGACTGCGATCTTTGACATTTACCCGATGGTTTTCCTTTTCAAATGAGGAAACTCATGAAGATAACATGTTCAAACGACGAAGAGATTTTCTTTTTAGCTGTTTGGAGGTCGTACAATGCTTCCCCTTGCTTGAGTTCTACGCTGTTTTTTTTTATTTCGGATACTGGAATATATGTTTGCAGGATGTAGTACATCTTTCAAATATTGTATTTTGTAAAATCCCAAAATTCGGTTTGTTATCTTTATATGATTTATTTATAGTTCAATACGCATTAACTGTATTTTTTCATTTGGTGCAGGAGTGTAACTAGAAATTAATGAAAGTTCCCTGATATTCTATTTATCTCCAAGCGTCTTTGATGAAGTAAATCCAGAAAAGCGTGAAAGTTATGTCGCTTTTGTACATTAAAATCAAGATGGAGCTTATGTTAAATTTCAAAAGTGCAGAAACGTTTATCGCTCACCTATGCCTGATTTAGGAATATTGAAGGACCATAACAGCACATATATTCACAAATTTCTTAGTAGCTGTTAGACAAGAATTAATTTTTCCATTAGATCCTATGTTACATAAGGTTCGGCTATGATAACAATTCTGATTAGTTGGCTGGGATACGTTATATAATCCTGAGAGTGGTGAAGCAAATACCATTCCAATTAATGTTGCTGGCTGTTGGTTAAAAGATTTAACTAAGTTTATGTTAGTTTACGACAAGAGGATTTGACCGAATTTTCTAAAGGATCTCATGCTAAACTTATTTTGATTGTTGCGGTCTTCTTCGTTGGTCAATAGGAGTAATAGTTATGATTCTGAGAGGGAACATCGTAAAGAATATTCTAATAAGTTTGGTTATATATTGACAAAAATTTAAAGTGTATTATCTATAATGTCCCCTTTTAAATTATGTTCGGTTATGGCGGACATCTTGGTTTGTTGATGGAGATACCAGATACAATATTGAGAGGGAACTACCTATTAAAGCATGGTTCAAAAAAGTTCGTTAGATCAGCTTTTTGTAAGAGCCATCTTGGTTAATCGATAGAAATACTACATTCAATTCTGAAAAGAATCTACATAACGAACATTCGACTGAAGTTTATGTTCAGTTGATATTTGAGTAACAATACAATTTAATACAACTCGGAGAGCAAATAACCTAATTAATTTTTGTTCCAATTTCTAAGCAGTATTAGACAATAATAATTTATAGTGGATTTCTCATATGTTTAGCTGTGAAGGCCGTATGGTTGATTATTGTTCATAACTGAAGGCCAAAAACTTTTGATGTTTCAAATTTTTACTTTGTTGGATGACTGCCGCATTAATGATAATATTTTATATAATATGTCTTTATCGGTAAGTTGATATGGAGGCCGGATACAATCCATGGAGAAAAATGTCTAAGAGCAAGTCAATCTTAGTTTTGGTTAAGGTTGGGTAAGCAGTTCAGGCATGAAGATTATTAAAGACATTTCCGCTGAGTCGATTATCTTGATTGGTCGGTTGGCATGTTTGATTTCCATTGGCTAAGCGGTTTCAGAGGAAAAACCTTTAAATATTTTATTCTACAGTTCTTTCTTTTTATAAAATGCGGCGATCTTGGTTGACCAGGAAGAACACCGAAAAAGGATCCACCCAAGGAAAATTTTAATTAAGTTTTGTTTAAATTGACAAAGCAATTTAAGAAAAGACGATTTTTTAAGTAGTATGCAATAAAAGTCCAATTTTGCCTTGACAGTCATCTTGGTGGATAGGTTGAGATGCAAGATACAATTCTGAGATGGAACTGCTTATCAAGTTTTGTTTAATTCGCTATGGCGTTTTAGACATGAATATATAAAAGGATTGGTGGAGTGAGTGAATGGTACTCAACGTGCAGCGAAAAATAATACATGAATATTAAGGACGAGTGAATATTAATGATGAGTGATGATGAATGAAACCTGATTGTACTAGACCAATACGCTGAGCCGGTTATTAAACGTGCTAGCTATCGAAAGTAACAGTCCACAGGAAGACATGCCACTTTACTCAGACACATTATTCTGAGTCTGGACCCGTCTCTGATCTTACTCCTAAATGCTGCGTGCTAAGCGGAGAAGCAACAATCACAATTTTAATGTCGTCGGTTTGACCCGGTCGTTGATCGAAGCCACGACCTTTCGCACTCGAAGCGAGCACGCTAACCAAATATTCAGAAGGTGCATGTATTTGGTGAATGTCAAGGACACAATACTCCATCTCCTTTAGAAACGGGGAGAATTGTTTAATATGGAGGTCGTCACAAAAATAGAAAAATTCCACTCCTTATGACAAGCCTTAGATCCCCCTAAACGAACAAAGACCAACCAAATATCTTGAGTCTTGACTTGGGACAAGCATGTTATACATGTGGTTGTGTTAAACATGTTTTGCTTGTTCCAAAAATCCACCCACATTGAGGCCGAAAGAACAATCAAATCAAACAAAATCAGTAAAAAATAATATAACAATCATACAAGAGTGCGCAAATCCAATTAGATAGAACCATCACAACAATGACTACTTGAATCAATATGGTTGACATAAAATATTACCATAAATTGCTAGATTTAAAATTCAATTTCGTACCAAATCCCTTTATTGTAGCCAACATTTCTTTTTGAACTATATCCTGGTAACGTCTAAAAAAAGAAGGTCTTGCAGCTGCACTTTACCAGTAAATTTTTAGTAATGCAAACACGAGCAAATAGAACAACTTGTGAAATGTAAAGAAAATAAATAGGAACTACAGACAAATCTCATTCAAAAATTGGAATGTCATAATGAGAAAGGAAAATTCGCCTTTGTCATTTAATTTCGTAAGTAAACAACCTTGTTCAATTGATAAATCAAAATCAAACAGGAATGTATTGGTGTTTGATTTACATAAAATATGTTCTTTTGGAAAACATTTTTAAACAGATTTCTGAAATTCTAGGTTGTTTAAATCTATGACATTTTGCAGATATTTAAGAGTGTATTTAAATGATCAACTAAATACTGTAATGAGGGTCTTTTGGAATTGTGGTTCGATACCCAGCCGGGTCAAATCAAAGACATTAAAATTGGTATACGCTGCTTCTCTGCTAAGCATGCAGCATTTCTGAGTAAGAGCAAACACTGGTCGGCTCAAAGTAAGAATAATGTGTCTGAGTAAAGAGGAATGTCTTCCTGCGGACTGTTGCTTTCTTGAGTCAAAACATTAAAAATCCGGCTCAGTGTGTCGGTCTAGTAAAAAACAGGGTTCAATCATCATCACTGATCAGTAATAAGCTCATGTCCTGAATATTCTATATTCAGCAGTGGTGGCCATCTTGGTTGGTTAATAGAAATGCTGGATGCAGATTTGAAAGGGAACCACATAAAGGCTCTTCCACTGAAATGAGGCGCCAGTACGCTGATCAGTATGAAGCAAGATACAACATGTATTTTTAAATGAATTTCGAATAAGGTCCTAGGTTAAAAAGGTTATACTTATTTCGGTCAAACGACCGCATTTTTGGCTCAGAAATAAAAATTGAGATGCAAATACCAATTACAGTAGATTATGATATTATGTCGTTGTATGTTGGTGCTGATGCTGAATAAAATTTGGAAGGAATCCAGCAAAGGACCATTTCATTTAAGTTTAATTCCAACTAGTTAAGCAGTTTCAGAAAAGAAGTGATTTTCCCATAGAGTCTACACTTCTTATCTGAACTGCTTAACTAGTTGGAATTAAACTTAAATCTTCTCATCTGTACAAACCACCTCGGTTTGTCGGTGGGGATGCCGGATACTATTGTCTCTTTTGACTCTTCTACTACGATTTGGTTTGAATTAGCTAAGCGCTTCCGAACAAATATATTTGTTTTAAGTAACAGTGGTCATCTTGGTTGGCTGGCGGGATACCGGATACAAAGTCATGAAGAGGGCGACAGAAGGAGCATTTTGTTTCTATTGGCATCGGGGCATTCATAAAAGAAGATCTAAAACTGAATGTTTGCGGACGGACGCTCAGTTATGATAAGGTTCACACGACCGTTTAGGCTGGTTGAGCTCTAATGTTTCCCTTTGGTTATCTGATGTAACTTATTTAAAGCCTTCATAAATTCAATATTTATTTGCAATGTTCAATAGTTTTCCACAGAAATAATCTTTAGTATTTCTCTCAATCAATTACATAATAATTTCAATTGTTTTGATGTCGTTTCACCTAAAGTGTCGATGACCTTTAATGAACTTGCGAATCTGTTTCGCATAGCGCTTAATTTACGAACAATGTAAAATATTCAATCCAGTTAATTTCAACATAAAACTCGTCATAGACAAAGCCAGACTAAACATGTTTATTAAATGCTTTTATAGCACATCGTTCTTGCCAATTTATATTGCAATAATGTACTATTTTTGCACTCTCATAAGACATAGTTAGAATTGATTGTCTGAAGGAATTCCCAGAGTAAAATTGTTAAAGTACTCTTCTACCCAATTCTCATAATGATGGGACCCAAATGCATATATAAACCAAAATTGAAGAAATATGACACGTACTGTTTTCCACGGAAGCCGGTTAGTGCCACAGGGGGAATGTTTTTAAATTTCTTACTCGTTTTAACGACTTAGTATCTCGTTATAA
>JAULBM010244392.1:0-16889 GCA_032357055.1 Geukensia granosissima
AGTGTGACGCGGACGACACGGACGCAAGACGACAGAAGTGATCCCTATATGTCGCCCTGCTCTAGCAGCAGGCGACATAAAAAAATTGATTAAGGTTTAGCAATAAATTGTTTGAGTCACAACATTTTTGCAGAGTGGGTCGGGATTGGGGAACAAACAATATTTTATACATTTGGCCTAAAACTGCTGCAGCCAAGTATGTAGAACACATCAGTAAGATATGCTTCATCAGAAATATTCAGAAAGCCTCCAATTACATCAAAATGACTGAAAATTTTCTTTACTTTTTTAAAAATAGCTGAAAATTTCTGTTTAATACACTTCTTAAGTCTGATCGGAAACAGTTTTACACTGAAATCTATGGTCTAGAAATATATAGTATGATAACTGGAGGGTCAAAAACAGTTGTTTGAATCATTTTTTGGTTTCTGTGAGTTGTTCTGATATTAAAGACTCACAGAAGCAGTTAAATAACTTTCACCAGAAAATTCTAAATATTTTATGAAAATATGTGGACACACCTTGTCTTATTTAAAATAGCTGTGTCATACCTTCAGTACATTTCATGAATACTGTAATTCGATAAATCAATAAATTTTAAAAATCAATTGATTTTCCATTATTATAATCAATGATCGGAACAAATCTACCTGTCATGTGTCATTTCTTAAAAAAGCCCTCATTATGCAAACTTAATCTAAGTCGCTGGACTATCAACAATGGTATCTATGTAAGAGTTCAATGACAAATTGCACACAGCAGTCTTGCGTGAACAACATGTACCATTTAGAAACTATGTACAGACAAAATATAACTTGTTTGTATATATAATAGTTATATAATTCTATTTTCTTTCTTTTAAATGTAAATGTGAATATATGTTGCAAATTATATAAAATCACCCATCCATTCAAGAACATACGATATAAGGCAAACAGAAAGAATCTGCACACCAAATAATAATGATCTATCATGGGTCTTATTTAAAAATGACGTTATAAACTAGAGGCTCAGAAGGCTGAGCCTGTATTGCTCACCTGAGAAGAATAACAATAATAAATTATCCTTACACATGTCAGTTGCCTCTTGGGACAAAAAAAAATTAATTATCAAAGAGGACCTTCAATAGATGTTTCAAGTAGCAACATTTGTTGTAAAGACTGGGAAAAATTAACAATGTTTTTGCAAACTTTACAGATACATTGAATATTAATGCTTCCAATGAATTATGTCTGTGGCCGAGATGTTTCAGCTTTCAATATTTTTGTAAAAACTGGCCAATCAATATCAAGAATCACCAATGGCAGCCATGTTTGTTGACGGATTGAGATCAGCATCAAATGAGCAATCTTAAACATGTTAAAGGACCTTTCAGAGAGATTTCCTGTTAACTTTGGTTCCATTTGACCTTGCTGTTTTAGAGGAGATGCATTTGTCTTTGAATAAGCCAATTAGAAACAGGAATTGCCTACGGTCCCAATGTTTTTTGATGGATCAGGACCAAATGAGCAATCTTTATAAAGTACCTTATACAGAGCCTTCCTGTAAAGTTTGGTTCGATTTGTCCAAGTAGTTTCAGAGGAGTTAATGAAAATGTAAAAAGTAAACGACTGACAGACAGACAACGGACACCAAGTGGCTAGGCGAGTTAAAGTACTTAATTCTTTAAATTGGACTGTGAACATGAGATCAGGGTACAAAGGCCTATATCAGAATGGCCATTACCCATCATGATATAACTATTGACCAAATATGGTGGGTATAGGTATTACAGTTGTTGAATAACGGACTGAGTTGGAGAATTTTACAAAGTGACTCATCATTCAAAATTAAGTCAAGGACATTAGACATGTGTCAAAATGTCATGTATTCCAAATACATTTTAATATAAAAGCATACCAGATATTGTTGACCAAACATGTAAAGTAACTGAGAAATAGATCTAAGCCTCAAAACTTGACCTCATAATTAGTCAATGGACCAAAAATTAGGTGAAGGGCATAAGACATATGCCAGACAGACATGCTAAAAATGCACATGTATATACATACCCAATATTGGTAATCTACCATGGTAGATACTGAGAAATGGATTGAAGCATGAAAACTTGACTTATATAATGGAACATGAAAATTAGGTCAAGGACATAAATGTAAGTCAAATGTCAGACTGACATGTTCTCCTAATAATGTATATGCATACCCAATATTTATGACCTATGACATAAAGATACATGTACTGACAAACAGATCTTAGAGCAAAAACTTGAAGCTGACTGTGCTAAAGATACTGAATCATGCAAATCAGGTCAAGAACAAATGCCATGTGCTTAGTCCACAATTATATACCACAAACTATAAACAAAACAAATTTGGTTCTCTTAGGTTTAATAGTTTAAGAGATACACAGCTTTCAAAAAATACTAATTCATCCCCAAAAAGCAAAACATATTTCTCGATTTTGAAACTTTGTCAGAGGCGAGAAAAAAAGTGGCATTATCTGCATTATTTAAAGCTATTTCCAAAAAGAAAAATAAATTGAATTGTTTAACTATATTATTACTTGATCAAATGAATTTATAAAGATTCAACATTTTTATTTTTCAAACAAGAATCGGATATTTGTCAATTTGGAAGAAATAATGGTCAGCTAACGAAGCCTATTCTCAATATCATTAACAAGAGTCGCAATTTTTTTTAAATTTTGAACATGAACTTCATGTAATTAGATAACATAGTTGATACCTGTTACATTTAATGGAGATCAGATAATTTTTTCCATCTAATAGGTCCATAACTACACTTAATTTGCATCCATGTTGTTGTCCATAGATATAGCTCCCCTCTAAAATTACTGGATTTTTAAAATACTTGATTTTATCAAAAAAATTTTTTCAACTTGACATAAAGGTTGTGATTTAGCTTCAGGCAGTAATGTCAAATTTGAAGACATCTGAAGCAGAATGGGATAATGTTAGTCCCCACAAACACATATTTTGGAAATATTTAGAGTTAGCAGTGGTAGAATTTTTCCAATTTAGAAATTATTCCAAGCAGGCACTGTTCATTGGGTAAAAGAAAGATTTTCAAGTTTGTAATGGTGAAATTTCTCTAATTTTCTTTAAAATATATGCAAATATTTTTGAAAATCCACTACAGCAAATAATTGTGGTCTGGAACCTACTAATGTGTCAACAACCTTAATACTTACGATCAGTTTGCCCAGCTGTGTGACCAAACATCAAAAAAAGGAAAAGAAAATAAGACAGATACCACGTCTCCATGGTTACTGGAGACCTTGTGTTAAGGAGCTATAACTCCCTGTTACCTAGAAATATCAAAAAAAGACCATAAACAGTATATTTTAATTATTTCAACAAATGTCATGAAAAAAAAATAAATAATTTCTGTAAACCAATACCACTACACTTAGTGTAAAATTTGGACTTGCTGCATGTCCCATTCATATTCACAACCTTCATTATGATGAAAAAGGGGGATATGGAGTAAATATTCATGACACAAAAATCTCATCTGTACAAGTAAATTCAAACCAAAGGAATAGCGCTTTGATTGCTGTTCTTCATCTCAAAGTCACAGTGAGGTTTTCAACATGGAGTAAACACTCGCACCTCACTGTAAGTTTAAGACGGCCCCATGCACCAGTTTAAGACGGCCCCTAGCACTTGTTTGAGCGGAATTCTTTGCTAGATGTCGACGACACTACATCTGTGCATTATATAATTAAGCTTGAAAGACCTTTCTAGTGATATACATGTCATGCATGTACGGGAATGTGTAAATCAGAAAAAAACAAGCAGCAAAAGCCAGTATAATATTGGTTTGAATGTGAATTTCAATAAAAATATTAATTTTGAAAAATATCTGAAATCAGTGATCTGAAGAGGAGATAACCCTTTAACTCACTGTTTATAGTTATTTACCAAAAAAATAACTTCTTCCAGTTATTTTAATAAACTGTTTTCAGTTCCACCCTGACTTATAATGATGAATGATTCTGCATTTTACTTTACATGTACATGTATAAACAATAAAATCTTTATTTGCATCTTAAACTCTTTGGATCATTGATGAAAAATATATAGAATTTTTGTAAAATGTCTGCAAAAGTAAACCAATTTAATGCAGACAAATGATGAATTCAGTATTGCATTGGTTTTCAGAAGTGTGGTTGATGCAATAATATTTTAACAAAAAATCACGATTTTCACCCAAAATATCAAAACTTGAAATCCATCAAAACATCACATATTTTAGTGATTTAATAATAACTTAAGTACATGTAATTTAATTGTGCATAGGTAACTTTTTGAGTAATAATAGATTCATACCACTCTCTCCATGGGTCAATTGAAGGTAGATTTCAATGTACATGTACACTGTATACATGATATGCAATGTACAGTCCTAAATAAATGATGCATCAACGGTTTAATTCATGTTTTAATGTGGTAGTATTTATTTATCACACTTATCTGACAAGTAGGAAAATTGATGATTTGACCAAGGAGACAAAACACAAGATTTTTTTCTTGTAATAAACTGTAGCAGAGTTTAAAATTGTACTGTCAGCATGGTCAAAGTGGTATGGAAATAAAATAATTAAGTTAATTTCATTTTTATCATAAATACTGGTATCCAGTAAGTGCCAGTTTGTTAAGACTGGAAACATTAAACTTTGCCATGTCAATATTTTCATTCAAACCGGCCATCTTTTGGTTTTGTAACTCACCTGACCATGTTGACTTTTATTCAACTTTTTTGCAGAATATGATGTTGAAATGGGTTGAACCTTATGTAATCATTGAAGCTGAACTTTTTTAATTTAATTAAAAGGCTGTTTGACAACTTCTTTTCAAATCCAATTGAATTTTGAAAATATTTATACAAGTTTCTGTTTGAATTATTAGAAATTAACATTTCCTTCATTTTTTTTATTAACTAACAAGAAATCAAAAAATATATATTTCACTTTCATTAAAAACATGTACAGTAAATAGATATAGACCTGTGACATGTCAGTCATTCAACATAATTGATACATGTATAGAGCATACATTTAGCAATAAATGATGTTACAAACTAAAACGTTGATTTCAAAACGTTTAAATAAAATAAAACATATAGTTTGCAAGTCTACCGTCAAGTATTCGATTTTTATATTTTACTATTTAGGCCTATATAAATTTGGCATATTTTTCTAACTTGCGTACTACATAACTGTATAAAAACAAATACAGACTTGCATAATGCAAAATGCGCATGTTATTAAGTTTGTTTGCATGTATCATATAAAATTTAAACACGGACTTACTTGTAAATTCAAGTTCCACTTCGAAAAAATGTATAAAATTCCTCCAAAATAAAGTATTCCCTTTCTGTGGTCAGCTCCCCTTTTTAAAAAATGCGGGACCTTTACCACACCTGCAATTTCGTCTGTCACAGGTAGCGTAAAATAATTTACTAGCAGGTTTAACGAAAACTCCCTTAAGGTTGCTAGTGTTTTGGAATCTTTTAATAGAACCATGCTGCTAAACCGGTTTAACAAGATTTCATTCAACTCAAAAGAATCGCCATGTGAGAATTTAAAAATAGCAACTAATCAGATATTTCAAATTGTTCGGGCGTTTCCGTCATAATCTATCAATAAACCAAAAAGTTAAAATAGTACAACGTAAGTTTTTCAAAATGTTTTTGTTTTAATTTTAAAACAATTAGTAAGTATTTTGAATGAAAGATAAGTGCATTCTGAATCTCATCTGACCGAGTCTAAATCTCAGTTCATAATCAAAACACCGCATTTCTATATATTTCTACCGTTAATGACTTACTTTGAGAAGGAATGTCTTCGATTAGCATACATATGCAACAAGACAGAGATAAATATCTAATTAGAGAAAAATACAAAATATTTACAAGTTTTAAAAAACTAAGTATTGACAATGAAATAATGAATGGTTGTTAATAATTTAATGGGATTTTTAAGTGCTACCTTGAAAGAGTCTGTGTGTCAGATTTGATGACATGGTCTGCTAAAGTGTTCCATTCTTTAATTTTTAATTATTTATTTATTTTTTTTATTTATTTTTTAAATTTTTTTTTTGGAAAGAAATACTGTTTTTGTATTCTGATCTGCATAACTGTTAGAGTTGTGAGTTGTTCTGATATCAACCCTACTGGAAATTGTCCATCAACACTTTCCAAGACAGAAATTACAAATATTAAAAAAAAAAAAACAGAATTAATCCATTTGTTCTAATTATTCAGGGTCGTAACGATATCCAAAAGGATTTTGGCACATTATTTAAAAAGATTCGTACGGTATTATCGGAACCTGCCAGTATATGAAGTATTCTATATTATTTTTTTTAATTCGAAATTTAAGTCTGTGTGTTATGCATATGCTTAAAGGAAGCTCCCTGGTAAGATTCATAAATATCCATAAAGATTTGCCAATAGCTATTGAAATTCAAAAACTTTAATCTGAGGGTTAACCAAAATTTTGAAATAAAGCAGAAGAACAATTTTTAGTCACAATATGTAAAATTTGGGGAAAAACATTTTAACTTTTATTCTAGCTGAGGGACATATTTTCAATGTAGAGAAGTTCTTGAGCCACTTTCCACAATATCTTAAAGTATATGACAAAGCTTTTACAATTGAAAAAAAAACATTAACCTGAATCAATAAAAAAAAAACTAAGTCCAATTATCCATCAAAATGTGGAAAAATAATTTTTTTTTTTTCAAATCTAGATGATATAGATAAAGCAAAGAGAACATCCTTAGCAAGTTTCATTATTATCTATACAGATCCGTCAAAATTATTAAACTTTGACAAAAATCAATCCCAGGGTTAACCAAAACTTTAAAAAGTCCAATAATCGGTTAAAATACGTATAACTGAGAAATCAAAATTTCTATTTTTTTCCCGAAGGATATGTTTCACCATAGAGAAGCATTTGAACTACTTTTGTCAACATCTAATAAGATTTGAAAAAGCTGTACTAATTTTGAAATCTTTTACCTGAATCAATGTATAAAAAACTAAGTGCAATTATCTGCCAGAATGCGGGAAAAAATTAAATTTTTTTTTTTATAAAATGGATGAAATATTTTGAACATAAAGAAGCTTCTGAGCAAGTTTCACTAATATCCATGAAGATTTAACAAAACTATGCGAGTTTGAAAAGTGTGAACGCCGACAACGACAACAACGGAATTTGGACTACAGCAATTTCGTCGCAGGCGAGACAAAAACTGAACACGGTTTTGTATCCTCGCGGAATTCTCCAAAAGTTGGGTTTACCGATCAATTGTTCAAGGAAGAACTCTTGTCTTTTTTCTATACTGCCTTTATACCTTACTCCAATTTTTGGAATTTTCAAACCTTTATCTGAGAAATGTTTTTGCCAAGAAATAGAAAACAGTGAGACGTCCTATAAAATATAAAACGTACTACCCTCAACAGATACTTTTCAGGCTCATAAGAACTGTTTTAGATAAGAAATTTCCCATTGTATTTTTTGCCTTATAAAATACTAAATTTTAAAAATAAAATGAATTCAACCATTTACTTGTATAACTTAATTGTATAAATTGTTACATTCAGATGACTGACATTTTGCAATAACATTTTAAGTTTTATGTCACTGTTTGGCATTCTACGAGGCTTTTTTGTAAAACCGCCTCAAGAGTGTTACCTCACAATGTCAATTCCATAGAGACTTTTTTGCTTAAGGTTCATTGGCCAATGGAAAGAATATAAAACGAAAATAGTTTCTGTTAAGACTCACCAACATACATCTTTTTGCAAAAATTTTATTTGGATTAAAATATGATGACAACTTTTACTTTTGAAAAGCATTCCATGAAGTGAGATTTACAGACAGTACAGTTATAGGAAATAGTTGAGTTCCCACTGCAAAATTTTGCTATAAATTTTTTTAAAAATATTAAATTAAGTCATTTCTATTTTTAATGACACTTTCACTAACAGATATTTCAAGTAGTTTTATTGTTTATTTAGTCATAATTTTAATTCTACATTAAATTTCAAAGTATTTACGGTGTAAGCAGATGAATTTTTTATTTCAACTTTCTTTTCCTTATATACGTAGGTAAAAATTATGACATCAAAACTTTAATTTGTGTTTACCAGGGGTGGATTCATGGGGGCAGGGACCCCCCCCCCCCAACTTTGAGACATAAAAATGGTAAAAAAGGAAAAGTTTCGGGTTAATTTTGGTCTTAATCTCCATTAGAAATCGAAAAAAAAGATGAATCAAGAGTTCCATAAAAAGTGCCCCCTTTTCCAAAAGTCTGGATCCGCCTCTGTTTACCTCATGATTCTAAATTATAGAAAGTCAGACTAAATGCTCAAGTAAACAAATAAAACACACATAATTTCTATTTAATGGTGTAATTTTTTAATCGGATAAGAAATGACCTCAAAATATTTTTTTGAAAAATGTGGTTTTATATGATATAGACGGGAATAATTTGGAGTGGGAGCTCACTTTTCATAAGTGTACATAATCACTGATATAGCATATAGTTTTGTAGAGAAATAATGTATTTCCTCCACAGTGACACAAAAACCCACTCCAGTTTAGTTTTTGTATTAAGACACAGATATGGCAATTTCTAACAGACTTTTAACTTTCAGATAAACGCGAAACTAATTTTTAAAAATTTGGTAATTATAGTAAACACGCTTAATCTTCATATTGCTCGTGTCAACAAGAATTTATACCATTTCCTCTTATTAATCCCTGGTACACCTTTGGCTTTGAACATTTACAACACATGTTTTATTTATTAATCCTGGCTAAACCAAAAAAAACTTGTTATAACTGTGATGGACACTTAAAGAAGTAATTTGGTCGAAAAATTGTGACTCACTAAGAGAGCAGGGGCGGATACAGGGAAGGGGACAGGGGTGTCTATATTGAAACGCAAAAATGGTAAAAAAGGAAAGGTATGGGGTAAATTTTGGTCTCAATCTCCATCAGAAATCGAGAAAATTGAGGAATCAAGAGGTCTGAAAAGTGCCCACCCCTTTGCCAAAAGTCTTTATCCGCCTCTGGAGGTCGGAAGAAAATCTTAGGTTAATTCCACTCTCTACGCATCCCGAGAAATTCAGATATTTACGCAGCCTATTTTTGTTTTACACAGCTGTATATATTTTAATGTCACTGAGATACATGTATATTAAAGGGTAATTTCCGCATTAATCGACCAAAGCTAATTTAACATGTTTTGGAACAGGTAACTTTATCATATCAGCTAAGAGCAAATAAGCCATATTTGACTTTATTTCCCAAACAGTACAGGTATTCCAACAGATATGCCTAGTTGAAAGGTCATACACAATCCACGTTTCAAAATTCTGATAAAAATGTTGTTATAGATAGGATGTAAAAAATGAACGAAAAGAATATTTTCCGGTATAGATTGTACATAAACGGAAACGACAATGAAGATTAAAGTTACACGAGTTTTGTTTGCCTTGGTTATAGCTATTCAGGGTAAGTTGGTATATGTTTATAAAAAGAAAAGGGTGCTGTACATCTGAATATTTGGACGAACAGCCGCCCGCGATTAGTCATTTCAATATGTTAAGCTTCGCAATAATTTAATTATTCTACTCGGTAAATCTTTGTACAATCCTATGAAATGTTTGCGCCTTCTAAAGCGTTCTTGGTCTTGCTGCAAGGTACGGGATTTTCGCTCGTCGTCATAGGCCTTACAGTGACTTTCAAAATGAAAGGCAACAATTAAAAGTTCTCATCACTTGTATTAATTCGTCTTGTATTGAGCGCGTGATAATCACTTGTCTGTTTGACCCAAAGAGTTTTCCCAGCGCGATCCCCAGCTTGCGTATAGGGGAGGTCCTCTCGTTGGGGACTGCCAGGTTATAATACAGAAAGCTTGGTCGTGGACCATAGTAAGTGACGTGTGTGGACAATACCACTCTCCATGCTTTTTTAAATTTCGAAAAAGAGAAGGCTAATGCCGCTGCAAAAGGTTAATTTGTACTCTGTACCCATCACTCCAATTTTCCAGTGGCAGCCAAATTCCGTTGCCCTATTCTCTCCAACCCGCCCCTTTTCGATAATTGTATAATAATTGATGAAGTCCCTTTCGTCTTGAACATGCATGAAATGTTTGCCACTGGACGTTAAGCAACGGACAATCAACCATGTTTGTTTTCTATTTGTTTTTATAGGCGAAACAGAAATAATTATATCATTTTAAGATATTTACAGACCATAAACTTTTATACCAAATATAACAAGATTATAAAATTGTATGACAATAAATCGTAAGTGGGGTTCATATTGTTAGTGATCGTACACGGTACATTTTATAATCTTTATGTTGTGTCCTTCAAATATTTTGATTTCTGGAAACCTCAGCAAGAATTGTGCTTTGTCGTGGTTTATGGTAACAATATGTTTGAATCTTTAGGTAGGCCCTGTAATTTTTAAGACGGTTCTTGACATAGTTTCCTTTGTCCTTAATCAATGGCCATATGGCTATCATTCGGTGGTTGATGGGTTTAGTGAAAAAAGGCTATATGCCCCGAAAGACTGCTAATATACTCTTGTTTGCTTATAGCAATGTCCAATTTTGCCTTCAGAGTTGTCGTGTATATTTATAAGACTTCTGATGGGTTGCGTTCCTTTGGATTAGGTGCATGGTTTCTGTTCCAGACAATAAATCTTAAACCAAACCTTTCAAAGATATGTCCCGCTGCTGTGGCTATCTACAACGACCTTCATGTCATGCCCTCTTTTAATTTGCCAAATGATTTATTTCAGACTATGAAAAGTCTAATAATAAGAGAATTTGATATATACCCGGATTTCTTCTGACTCCTAAACCTCCAATTTAATCAGGGCATATTGATGTATCACTTATCTGTGTCAAAGTCTAAAAATCTATATAAATATCCACTACAGATGGATAAAAACGTCAATTTCTTGTTTAATGCCGACGTTTCATTTAAAGGAATTCATGATATTGGTGCATTAATGAGAATCTGTCGTTTTAATTGCTTGATGACATGAATCCAAAATTAAAGACAGTATGGTTAAATATACATAAAACATACAACTTCTAATATCTTTTTCAGGATATTATGTATTTTCAACAACAACAACATTACCGATTTCTTCGCACGCATCCTTTTCATCAACATTAACAACTACTGCATTATCCACCACTCCAACACCATTTCCCACAATAAACAGTAGTGATAACAACACAACCACCGACGAGCCAACAACAGTTATCAGCAAAGCTGAAAAAACCTCATTACCAACAGCAGTATCAACTAACAATGAGACAACAACACTTGCTAAAATTACGACAACTGGATTACCGTCGACTACGAACACAATGTCGACAAACACACCAACAACCAATTCAACACAAAATGTTACGCAGCCAGCGACAGCAGAGTCTTCTAAAACAGGATTACTTACAACGATTATTTCGACATTGACTTCAACAAGTAAAGGTGCATCTACAAGCAATGATCTGTCAACGACAACAAAAACAACAATAACACAGCCAACTTCTCAACAGACTACAATTCCCAGTACTATTCAGGCTACTTCGACAGAAACTGTTGATTTACCAGAAACAACAATAACAACACAGTCAGACGAAATAACAACGGTGAATGAAACAGAAATAGAATCAACAACAGATGTAACTGAACCGGAATCAAACACACCCACAACAAGATTAATACAGACAACACTGACAACAAAAACATCTATTGGTACAACAAAGATGATGTTGTCGACAACAAAGCAAACTGTTAGTAGTCCAACTGAATCTTCGGTTTCTGTCAAAACAGATTCGACTACACAAACAAGTTCTGTCGCTTCAACAACAGCTAACTATCCCGGTAAACCAGGACAAAGTAGTCGGACAAATTCTGATGGAATAAGTACGGGAGGGAAAGTGGCACTCGGTATTTTTATTACACTTGCCTTGTTGGCAATTGCAGGTTTTGGGATATTATATTATAAAAGGTAAGAACTTAACTGTTTCGTGATTCTCTGTCAATAGTTCGTGATCATCTGTCTTTTGCATGAACTATATATACATCAAGAATTTTGTCTTTTTAAATTTTATTTGCAAAAAAAAATATATCAAATTGAGTCCTTTTTTTCAAATTTCGACTAAAGTCCAAAATTAACAAATCAAATTGTCCGTTTTTGGCATCTGAGTATAAACTTATAGTTTGAGATTTGTTGTACAAGTGAAGCCCGATTCATAATTATTAGGTCTTTCAGTAGTTGTCTTTATCTGAAAGAGTTATGGTTCTGAAACAAAATAGGCAAAAAACACAATTCTTCTTTCTTCGTTGTTTTAACAGTGGTTGGAAACTTGTCTCTTTTGATCTAGTCTCTCAAAGTAACGGGGATGCGTGGTTAATGTTATTAACGTCCTACACAGCCGCTAATAATGCTCGCAGTCGGACGGTACACTGTAACTTGTTATACCTTTAACTTTACAATTCTATAAAAAAAATTGTTAATATTGACTATAAGGACAATGTTAGTGTGAAATTTAAGATTCCATGACGTATTCTGGTGAACTTTAAATCAAGACTTGTAATTAACCGCATATATTCGATAGCTAAGGGTTTCACTCTGGTCCACCCGAGGATGACGAAGAAACAACAGTTGATGTGGTATGCTTGTCCATCTCAAATTGAGATTTTCCTCAAACCTTTGGGTTTTTTTCTCTAATATTGCTGTCCTTTGCAATTGATTGTTCAGTTCTTGAGTTGCTGTGAAAGTTGATGAAATCCTTAATCTGAGATGTTTTATTAAACTGAAGTCAGGTGTGTCAAAAAAAATCCCACGTCGCTGTCACATTTTTATAAAATTTGTTTCACCTTTCAGGAGATATGGCAGTGTTCGATGGAGTAACCTTATGTCATCTGTTGCATACAAAAGATACACGGATGAAGACACTATTCAAATGGGCCATGTTGAAAAATGAATACTACAGTCCAGAGCATTACAATATTTTCAATACTCCAGAGTCAGGAACATGCGTGATCCTGCCTTAAATGGATACTTGTATCTCTTGTGATTGACCTTGAAATTATTTCTAAATAACATTATACAGTTAAAGATAATTTGGTCTGAATTACAAGTGTGCATTACAATCGATGATTTATTCCATTGGAAAATTTTCCTAACTACATGGAAGCAAACAAGGGCAGAGTAAAAACACAGTGAACAGACATTCGGAAAATGTTTAAAATGTTGTTGTTATTTTCTATGTAAAATCATTGTATTGCTCAATAATTTATCAGGTGTGTGGCTTTTGCAATAAATGTTTTTTTTCTTTTGATATCGCATGTGTCTAAACGGGATTAATTAATTCAGGAATAATTTGCAAATTGCGTATATTCCATTTACAGTTAAGCAAGTGTCTATTACGGTTATTATTTTTAGCATAAAGACAAGCGAACGTATATGTCAGCTGAAATGATACCAACAACCGATGAAAATCTTTGAAAGCATAAACTGATATACAGAGACAAATAACAATTAAAAAAAACTTACAGATATAACACAACTAAGTTCAGAAGCAATAGAAATTTTGATCTCAGTGATCACAGCGCCATTGTGAAAAATTCATTGTACCTTTTGATCGGAAAGAGATTTGAGACTCTTATATTTGATTTGGAATGGAAGCGGGTGTAATATTTAATGAGCTTGCTGCTCACAGTAGCTCTAGTTTTAACTAAACATGGTCAAAATCTTTGAAATTAAGAAAGAGAAAAGGAGGGAAGTCGAATTAAATTTATACGAAAAAATTATCACGTATACGGAATGACAAGCCCAAACAGCATACTGATGAAAATCCTTAACTTAAATGCATGATCACATTACGTGAATATGAAACCACATAACGTAAATATAAAACCACATAACGTAACGACGAATCCACATAACCACATGCAGACAGTTTTGGTGTTCCACAGGGTGAATGAGCTATAATTCGTAGAAGTTTCGTACGTTACACTTACCATTAAAAATAGTTATTGGTTGAATGCTGTCTCTAAATGGAAATGATCATCACAACAGTAATACTAACAGTTTTTATAAAGTTTAGTTATGGTTTTGTAAATGATTATGCCAATGAGACCGCAGCGTCTCTTGATAAACAATGCTTCAAGTTTAAAAATAGAGGTCTCCACAAGTCAAAGCCTTTGGCAGGGAAAAATACCCCAAAAAAAATGGGCGAGGTTTAAACCGACACAATTAAATGTCAAACAACCAAAATTTTAACATTTAATAATTATAAAAATGCACTGACCTAAATACAGTAGAATTGAGACAAAAAACACTAACAGCCAGAAGTTTCGTCATGGGAGAAGGGTATGCAACATGCATGGGGTGTGACTGTTTTATTATTTTTGTTTCTTTTTTGCTGAACCAAAACCTTTCGCATTGTTGCGTGGTAACCATGGAAATAAAACAAAATGATATAACCATAGACACCGAAAAATCGAGCAGGCGCGGAGGAGCCTCTTTCCGATTCTGAAGCAGAAACGCGATGAAGGTCATAATGTCAAACTAGTATAAGATGTATTATGTGTCGATGGCGAGGTGTATACTGATCCATTGTCAAATGAAGCATCAGCATCCTTCATGGATAGTTCTATGAAAAAACAGTTGACGCCGAATGGACGACAGGATCGTAAACGCCGCCGCACGTCTACTCCACGACATTAGGAATCCCATGGAGAGAGAATCCTATACTGTCATGCAGAAACTAATGATGATGATGATGATGTAAACAATGAAATTTTGAATAATAAAAACTATGTAAAATTTTTAACATTAAATTGCTGTGGTGTATTAAACAGATATATCATGACAGGGATGTCATGATATATATGTTTAATTACACCGAATATCAATTTTTACGTGACAACTGTTGTAGGATTTCAGGCTTTTTAAGTTCATTTATTTTGTCTTCCTTTTGTCGTCTGACTTTTTTTTACGTTTTGGGAAACATTCGGAACACTTCCGCTTTTCAATATTGATTAATCACGTTACGTTACTTTACGCGATGAAGCAGAAACCTTCCGAATACATTTTAGCGGGATGCGGCACGCGAGGGTAAAAAAGGCAAATACGTTTTGGCAAATACCATGATAAAAAGTGAAATCCTTTTACAAATCCACCCCAAGCATTAAAAAAGAGGCAAATTCGTTACCAACGGCAAAAAAATCAAAAGATATGTGAAAAATACAACGGATCTCAACCAATCAGAATACAGCATTCTCACATAAGGTGTAATTATAAGAAAAATGCAATATCCTGAATTTATTGAGTTTATTAATGGTTATGACTTTATTTGTTTAAATGAAACAAAAACAAATGATTTTGATACTGTACAAATTCCTGGGTATACTTTCAAATTTCAAAACCGCAAATCCAAGTCAAATGTCAAATCTGGGGGAATTGCTTTTGGATATAGAAAAAATTTAGAAAGTTATGTTAGTCAAATTGACACAAACAGTGTTCATGTGTTTTGGTTTAAGATTTCAGGCAATTATTTAAAACTAGATGAGGATTTACTGGTTGGTAATATATACATTCCCCCTGAAAACTCCATTTACACCGTGCAGGAGGTTTTCAATGAGCTTGAACAAGAGTATTTAAATTTATGTAGTACATATAAATATATATTGTTATCTGGTGATTTCAATGCCAGAACCGGTAAAGGTCTAGATTTTTATGATATCTCCTATAGTGTTCATGAAGAATTTGGTGATGACCCTGTTTGTCTGGCTAATAATTTGATTAATTTTGGCATGGAAAAAAATAGATCAAGTAAAGACTGTATTAAAAATACATATGGAAATTCATTGCTTGAGATGTGTAAAAATAATAATTTATTCATATTGAATGGACGAGTAAATGGTGATA
The DNA here is from genome assembly GCA_032357055.1 of Geukensia granosissima. Lineage (NCBI taxonomy): Eukaryota > Metazoa > Mollusca > Bivalvia > Mytilida > Mytilidae > Geukensia > Geukensia granosissima. The sequence goes on from JAULBM010244392.1 coordinate 16,000, forward strand.
AAGAAGGCATGTTTACATGTCGTCAGTCAAGTGTAATTGATTATTTCATTTGTAATTATGATTTGCTATCTTTTGTTTTTAATTTAACTGTACAGGATTTTTCTTCGTTATTGTCTGATGTTCACTCACCAGTAACACTTACATTGAAGGTAGACAACTCTGTTGAAATTGAAAAAAGTTTTGATAATTGTACAAACATTGACTCGTGTAAGATTAAAAAATGGGAAACTGAAAAACAAGCGGAATTTTTAGCCGCCATTGATAGACAGTTGGTTACTAGTTTAGAAAATGAGCTAGATCTGTGCAATTTAGATAGAAATGTAGAAATAATTGAAAATGATATTAATATGTTTGTTATGAAGTTGAATTCTATCATTTTAGAATCAGCAAAGACAGTATTTGGAGCATATCCCCAGAAGCGTAATAATAGATTCGTTGATCAGAAAAATAAGCCCTGGTTTGATAACACGTGTTGGAAGCATAGAAAAGCATATCGTGTTGCCAAACGCAGGCTTAAGAAACACAACACCAATTATAATTTTATTGAAATGAAAAAGTCTGAGCGTAGCTATAAAAAACAGATGAACAAATCCATCCGTGAATACAGAAAATCATTTAGAAAAAAGATTAACAATTTACGAAAATGCAACTCAAAGGAATATTGGAAAATTTTGAACGGTAATAGACAAAAATGTAAATCTCGTATTTCTACTGATATTTTATATGAATTTTTTAAAAATTTGAACTCCGCTGAGCAGGAGGGTGTTAACGGAGCATCCAATGCACATGTTGATGCTGATTCTGATGTGAATGAATTAAACGTTATTTTAAATGAAGATATTACAGAAAATGAAATACTCAAATGTGTACAAGGTTTGAAAAATGGTAAA
>JAULBM010244724.1:0-16887 GCA_032357055.1 Geukensia granosissima
AGTGTAGTATTGTGTGTTCTATGTTTGTCTTTCGTTTCATTTTGTTGGCCATGGTCTTGTCTGTCTTCCGACTTAACTATTTCAGTCTGCCCCTTTGGTATCTTCAAATTCCTTCTAATAAAGAAAACTAAAGGAACAAAAACTTGGAATCCATATAAAATCTATACTATACTATTTATGTTGTAAACACAAGTTAAATAACACAATAAAACCTGAGCAAAACATCTGGAATCAAAATAATGTAGGGTAGTGTTTTCTAAATATCATGTTCCTGAAGATGATAAGTGGCACATTGAAAAAAGTCAATGATTTTTTAAAAATGTTCAGAATAACTTATGAAATCTTTAAATACTAATTCCTTAAAACTTTTAAAAGAAAGTTCGTTTTACTGGCCATGTCCCTGTCTGCTTTCTGAATTAACGATTTTCGCCTGCATCCTTGGTATCTTTGAATTTAATGTACAATTCGTTGATGCACGTATTTACTCGTCAATATGTCGATTTGTTTTCAAGTTTTTCTGCTGAAGCTACTAAAAAACAGAGACAAATACAAAAATACAAGTAACACTCAAAATTGTTTTAAAGTGAAATTTTGGGCCTGGGTGGACGAGTGGTGTAGGTAGTTGATTTAAACTTACCTGTACAGATTACTGTATCCTATCACCTATGCGGCGTGAGTTCGCGCCTGGGTTTGTACCATATAAAAACGGGTTGTGTTTAACTCGCATCGCACGTGATAAGGTTTGTCAGTTACCTGCCCAAGGTCGGCAAAAAAGAAAAAAAAAAAGGTCAAATCTCGCCCCGTGGTATTTGGGCCTGTTCGGGAGCCATTGCTGTTGGTTTGTCCTTGTGTTTGCGGCATTTTTGACGATTCCTGTCATCCATTTAATTTTTTATGGTTATTATTTAACATTCTATTATTTCATGTTTTTGTTTTGTTAATATTACCATATTAGGTGCTTTTTAAACTTTTGACAATGATTTTTATTTTAATTTTCTAACCGTGATCTAAAGCATATATTTAAATACAAATATTCCTACAAGTTGATAGTTTGAATAATCAAATAATTAGTAAGCAGCAATTAAGATTCATTAAAACCGTTTTTATCATAAGAGGAATGGCAGCATTTGGTTCACTATTTTGACGATTTTCTAAAAGTTGTCCAAAAGAACCATTTTGTTGTGAAAGGTTAATCTATTGTTAACACTTTTTTTGTCGTCGACTTGGCTGAACCTGACCAATTAAGACATTATTTGTTACTGAACTTTGCTTTTAAAGCCAATTTTCACACAATTTGCCAAATTTTCTCCTTTAAACCAAAATTTTGACAAGAATGACGCTCAAAACGAATATAAGATTCATATGGATAATTTTTCATGCATTTTCATCATTTAAGTACTATGCAATTTTAGTTCCTAGTGTCCTTCATTAAATTTTTTTAAAAATGAGAGAAAAAAGCTAAAACTTCCACTGACGGCAAGGTTTGTTGCAATAAAGTTTTCAGAATCTTGGCACTAAAATTCGTTTTGTATGTTCACATTTAGATATGAAACAAGATATTAAAGGTTTCAATCTTAAAAATTGTGAATTTAATTATACAAATGAAACAAATACAGGGGGAAGTGAAAGTCCCATGAATATTTTTCATCCGGATTTATTTTTGAAGGAAAGGTATCAACAGGAATAAAATGTGTCATCACAACATTAAAAAGCGGTGTTTATGTTATAACTGGCTTTGAAAATGTGCAGGCTTTTTTATTTTTATGCCCTCAAATTAAAAAAAACTGAACTATTTCTGTAACAAAATATGACTAACTGTAAGTTAAATATAGCAAAATCTTAAAAATATTAAAATGTAAATTTAAACCATTGATTAAATTATTTTTTAGTAATTTTAGTGAATGAACAAGTAAATATCGGTCAAAAATTTATTTCTCAATTAATTGAGAACGAAAAATATCGATCAATGTCAGTCCGTCAAATTTTATTACATATTTTAATAAAATTTTGAATGATGTCAATTTAATAGTTTTAGGAATGACGATTAAAAAGTAATAGACTTGACAATTAGACCAATATCAGACCCATAGACTTGACAATTAGACCAATATCAGACCCATTTTGTTAAAGCAACTGCACATTCTCTTACAAATGCTCATTTCGAGATCAATCTTCAGACACGATATCATATACAACTCACTTGCTAGGTCAACTCGACTATATAAGTTTATTGCACCCCATTTACAATAAGGATACTTTAAAGGTGCTTTGCATATTTGTGGTGACATTGTTAAAATTAAATAAATCTCTTTTTACTCGTAATTCAGGCATAATAACGTCAACTAATTTTTAAAACCATAATCGAAAAAAGAAAAAAAAAAGGTTCTCGTTATGATGTTCACTAGATTTCCGTGGGCCACGAAACAAGTTCTTTAAAAAGTGCCTTGCATTTCTTTCTTTTATCAAACAGATTGCATACAAAATGGAAAAAACAACGATTGATAATGCCTTATTAACACTGTCGTCAATTACGAAATGAAACGATATTTGCTATCAAATGTCAAAATAATTATCAAATATAATAATAGTAATAATATAAAATGCTAATCACTTTGAAGTTGTTGTGGATCAGAAAGGACAATACATGAATATTTAGAATAATAAGGTTTTTTAATTAAAAATGATTTCAAATGGTACCACACAGCCTGTTGCAGCTACGTGTTTATCACTGTACTGCTTGAATAATGTGTAGTGAATATAAAATAGGAGATGTGGCATGATTGTCCATGAGGGTCAGCCATCAACTAAATGACAGTCGAATTTATTTTTCTACAGGTCCCATCACGGTCTTCAATAATGAACCGGAGTCTATACAATAACGGAAGCTGTAAAAGGCTCCACAATACAAAATATGAAATTATTCATAAAACAATCGACCTAATCTATTGAAATAAGTGTGAACGAATAACAATAAATGACTAATTAAACAAGACAATGTGAGACATGATATCACTCTTGTCAAAAGCGAAACGATGATGTATATGTTAGCGTCTTTGTATATAGGTGTTACTGTCTGAAGGTCGTTTCTATTGCTGTCTATGCTTGCTTTCGCGTTCTTTTCGCTCCTACTGGACTATGTAATTGGAATTGTATTATTTGAAGCTTCTGAATTATGTCATTAATAAGTGGATTTTATTTCAACATTGGACCTGGGATTCGACTTTTTATTTGATTTAAAATTTATTCATTTTGTTTCTCATAGAAAACCCCTTACGAAGGAACTCCGCATCTTATTCGAAAAGACAAGCTGACTAAGGCCAGCTTCTTAATACATGTACCATAAATATTTGAAATTTAAAATATCATTCTGTTTGACGGTTTTTAGATACGTAAAAAAGTGACGTCGTTCACTATCAGCAAAGTTAACATATTAACATCACGTGAAAATTAGGTCGTTTTTTAACTTTGACACAGAAAAGATGTTTGTTCTTAATGTAGGATTTAAATGTCAATATAATATTCAAATTGCCTCCATATCAATATATATGATTGACATTTATTTTGTGTAAAACATTTTTTTTTATAAAATGTGAATAAGTTTGTTTTAAATTAATTTAAATTAATATGTTACAGGAAATATGATGACTAGATCCTCTGCCCTAATAAATCTTACCTGCATTATACTCATCCTCATCAAAAGATCAGACGGTGATGATGAATCCAAACCAAACGAAAGAACCTATAGTATGCAGACAGATTCCGATGAAACAGTGGATCATGAGCTCTGGCAGTCAAAATTGCCGAATTTACAAAATATTAACCCGACAGAAACAACTGCAGACCAGAATATAGAACCAATGCCACCATATCTTGCAGAGAAGATACACAGACTAATCAACCATGCAAGAAGAAAAAAGGAAGAAAGGAATATATTTAATCAACAAATACACTCTTCTGGTAATAACAAGCCAATAATCTACGACAAGGAAATCACTGTAAAGGACAAGCAAAATAACTTAGATTCTGCTAAATACATGGACACAGGAAATGAACTGACTATAAAACCAGAAAACCATTTATATAATGATAATATACAGAAATCTGGAGAAGAAGGAATTAAAGCGGAGGATAACACTCACACAATACTGAGGGATATGACAAATAGCAAGCAACTGGAACATTCCAACAACATTAAATTAACAAACAGCATGTCCAACATTTCATCCGTTGTTGAAACTAAGGTCCATAACACTTCGGCAAAAATGTCAGTGACAAAGAAAAACCAGACGAAAATGAAACAGAAATTCGCTTTTAGAACTTTTAGATTATCACGAAAAAAATATACCAACAGAAATTTTCTAAGTCTACAAAACTCCAGAAAACCGAACACAGACTTGCAGATTAAAACAACGAAACAACACAATAATAATGTTAAGCAGACGGATGGTATTAAACACCAGTATTTAATTTTAAAGGAGCGCAGTATTTTTGTAGATGGTAAAAAGGGTAGAAAAAAGAATTCAAACAAGAAGACTAAACGCAGAAAGACATCAAAGAACAACACTTCTAAGAAATATACAAACGGAAAAGAACCTGTGTCACTATACGAAATAATAGAAATCACCCACAATGTCAACACAGGAAGAGATAATTCTAACACTTCGAACATAGAAACAATAAGGTTTGGAGAGATTGAGAATCCCAGAGTTTCGAATATAGCGTCTGTAAGGGAAACACATACCAATCAGTCAACACTAACAGAGCAAATAAAACAAGGAACATCAATCACACAATCTACAGAAAAGCCGACAATAATACGAATAGCCTTACCAAGTCAAATTAATACAACGCCTGTTATGGTAACAAAGTCAGTGCAACCAAATACATCTCAGAATACAAAATCAAATGAAATACTTCAGAACAATACAGTAAATAAAAGAAACGAAAATAGAACTATGCCTCCAGTGTCACCATTGGTAGAACCGCCTCTAGAACTAAACACCAGTCCATCTTATTTGTCAACTTTAGACGAGTCAAAAATTATTTTGATCAAAGAACAACTACTAAAGATGGTCGAAGATATCAATCAATATTTGGCAGCTAAACCAAACCGTAATAATACTTCAGTACCGTCTGTACCAATTCAAGACGCTATAGTAAATAAAATGAACAAAAACGTCAGCGACAGTAAATTTAGGAGCAATTCGTCAGACATATTTGACAAACCAATCCAAGGAGAAAACAACACAAGTTATAAAAATACAAGTATAAATGGAAGTAAATCAGGGCATGTTGAATTAAAGCCATCAATACAAACGCCGGATAAAAGTAATAAATCATTGCACGAATACAAGAATAAAGAACAAGCTTCGATGTCTGTTGTACATGAAAATATCACGTCCAGTATATTCTCACAAGAAACAACCAATATATGGCAGCCTAAAACGACAAATAAATTAGAACCAAAAACTGAAACAAAAACTACCGTGCAAGCGAAAGCCACAAATACTGCAAATCCAAAACCAACAATCACAGTGCAACCGAAAGCTTCATATTCTTCATCTACGATAGATATGCAGAGCAATTTCTATTTTGTAACACCCTTTCCTTTGGTACAAACGAATCCAATTTCACCTTCAATTCAGCACATACTTAATGAAAATATACCTGCATTTGAATTCGGGTTTAGATCAAACAAGAATGAATTTCAGTCGTCAACAACTTCTGTATTAGACAACAACAAAGCTATCCCTCAAAACCTTCATCACAATGTCCTCGATATTAGCAAATTTGATAAGAAATTAAAAATGTTACATCGCCAAACAGTGCCTGAAGTAAGGGAATTGGGAAAAGCAATACAAGTGAAAGAAAACAATTATTTCAAATCTGAGACAACTAGTCTTCCTAAGAACAATGGAGGTACGAGCATTAATTCATCAGTACCATTTATTGAGCAGATTAATAAGTTTCATAGTAGCATAAAAAGTATTGAACAACCCGGAACTAACAATAAAGACCTAACAAATAACTTAAAAGCTCTTTTAGAAATAAGTAATATGCTGTTAGCCAACTATGAACGTGCTAATGAAAAGACTTTTCCTCGCCTTAAAACTAATATGTTTAATGTAAGTGGATCGGGGCATTTTATGAAGAATACGTTAAACAGCGTAACTGACATGCAAATAACACCACATGCCAGTTATACGATGGATAATACAACATTCAACAACAGTTTGCTAAAAGAAGCTTCAAATCAAGGTTGGAATAATAAAATGACCACTTCTGCTAGTAAACTAGAACCAACAAATTTACCAAACAACGTTTTGTCAGTGGATACCATTAATAGAGGTGCATTGGTGACACGGAGTCCCGGGTCATTAATGGACAACAACTTTGTACCATCAAATGAAAATTCTATTTTAGGTAACTCTTTAATTTTGGACCACTCGATACCAGACTTAAATCACGTTATCATTGATCACATTAAAGGAAACTCATTCTCGAAAAGCAGCAAATATAGTCCAGAAAATTACGAGAATGTTTTGGGAAACATATTAATGCTTGATCACGTGAAGGATGGTTTTAACAGTTTTGCACATGATGTAATACAAGAGGAAGCTAAAGTAGATCCTGTATTAAATAAAGGTCCGTCAGAAAGACATCGTATCCCAAGACCGAAAATAAATCCTGAACAAATGAGGAGTGGGAACTCAAATTTAATAGACTTGACGTCTAATCATCCTAGCGATAGTATTGGGAATGTGTGGATTACGGACAACAAATACAATGATATAACACCGGTATTTCCAACATCAGGAAATGAAAAGGAAACATTTGTTGGAAACGCCGTTTCAAGCCAATCAAACTCCCTGTCACATACATCTGGTTCAGATCAAATCAATAATTTGCAAAACAAAGGCACAAAAAACTTAAACCGCGGAATGTTACTCAATTTAATTGACACTGAATTTCTTAATCCGGGAGTGCATTCGAATGAACAAAGATTACAAAACGCACCTCAAAGAGATGTTATTGATGCTTGGAACAACAACATCCAAAACCCATTAAAAGGCACGGAGTTTGCAGCATACAATCACCATCAAAGAATAATAGATAACTGGGGCTCAGTTAAACCGATGGGACGTAAATGGACATCTTCAATACCACAGGAAGTTAAAACGCCTTTTTATAATCGTTTTTACGAATTAATACCAGAAATTTTAAAACCGTCTCTAAATGGTTCGTCTCTTAGAAGATTACTACTCGGAGAAAAAAAACTAGTTCCAATCCACCCACACTCTGATGTAAGGATTCATTTAGGAGATAACCAAACAAAAAGGAATGGGTTCAGTCATACCGAACACACAGTCAGACATATAATTCCAAGCGAAACTACACTGCAAATTAATTCTAACCATCCAGTGAAAATAACTGGGAATACTTATCCTAATATGATATTTAACAGAGTAACAAACACAAACAAAAACATCTGGATTCCTGTAAAAAATAACGGAAATCTGGGATCGAATTTTTTACAACGAAATATCGAAAACAGAATTGTTATGCCATCAAACGGGGGAGAACGATTCCCCAGAGTAACTGTCTCACAATCAGTATCAAATAATCAAAAAATGAATGTCGCTCCACAAGAACCGAACAGTCTATTTTCTAATGTTGCCGGTTTTCGAACGAACTGGATGCAAAACTTTTTCCTTAGATAGAGCAAATATCTCACAATTCCAGATATATAGTTTGGTTGAAATATTATAAAATTTAATAATTCTTTATAGGTTGTATAGACGATGTACTTAACGTTTTGTGACTTGTTAAAAATTGTAAAATTTATTTTAAAAAAAACTTGTTTAAGTGGTGCCTTCCATATTAACTGACCTAAGCTTTGTTCGGGTTCCTTATTGTGTAAAATAAGACAGTGTGGCCTTTGACGTCTTTTAACATTAGTTAATTATTTAAGATTTGAATTATTCAGGTCATCTGTAGGAAAATTAGTAAGTGAACCTAATCGACTGTTCAGATTATATTTCGTGTTTGATATATAAACCCATTAAAACAACAAAGACAAATTGACAGGAACGACTACTGATTTCCCTCATTCCCAAACAATATGCTAGAGATTAACAATCTTGCAAAGCCTATACATTTTTGTCGTGAAAAGCAAAAACAAGTTCAATGAAAATATAATGATGTATTCTTGTTTTCCGAAAAAAAAAAAAACAATACGCATTTGGAAGGAATCTGTGGACATACTACAACATATATTTTGGCCATGTCCCAATTTATGGGAGGGCACTGATTTATGGATATATGACAAAAACATGCGTTAAGTAAATCATGTCTGTACTTTTCACTATATTCTGTTTGTAACTTAAGAGCAACAACAATTCAAAAATATTTGCTAATGTTTTATTGCATCTTAGACAAAGCAGTACACCGTATTGTTAAGAACATTTGCAGATTGTTTTGGCATAATGTTAATAAATTTACCTCAGACTGTATTTGTACACGACTAAACTTGTTCCTCTAACTCCTTTAAACTTTATATATTCATCTTTCTTCAACACAAGATTGATCTTGAAAATAACTAGTTAACACGTTGGACAAGTAAACCTTGCGTTATGGCAAACTACTTCGTTTGATAATGCGTTAACGCTATCACAAATAACTTAGAAATAAGTTCACTGATAAATGTTGTGGTGAGTAGGATGGGAAATTACGATCGTGTAAACGAATCTTACATATGTTGCTCAGACTGACGTTCTAATACCACAGCTTTTTACTTGTAAAAAGACTCGAAGATACCAAATAGGCAGACAGAAATCGTCAAGTCAGAAAACAGACAAGACCATGGTCAACAAATGAAACGAAAGATAAAGATAGAACACAATATACTACACTGACAACTAACCCTGGAGTAACATGACTCGTACAAAAACTATGGTGAGTTCAGGTGCTTCGGAAGGGTAAGCGTCTCCTCCATTAGTGGCACCAGTAGAAAAAGCCAGTTTTTAGTCGCTGTGTAAAGGAAGGATAAATAGTTACGACAGTAGAAATATATCCATTGTCATATAAGAAATTGATATTTCTAACCGGTCAACCATATCATGATGGCGACCAAAAAATTTCCGGAGTGATGACTTGAATTTTTCTTTGGTATGGTAGCTTTCATGTCAGACGCAATCCTCTTTCATTAAAATACTAATGGCAAGCACTGTCCTGGAGTAACGTTTCAAATGAGAAATATACACTCCGTATGCAGGAACGGTGGAATCTTGCTATTAATGAACGGAAAGTTCAAAATTGTAAAATAAATTCATCGGTATAGTCGTAAAGATTTGCTCTTAACCCACCCTTACTGCCAATTTCTAGATGTAAGTTAAGTTATAAAGCAGACCTTTTTCTTTCTGTATTATCTTTGTTCAATTGAATATATGCGGTCAACAAATTTAAATTATTATTTAGTGAAACAACTCATCTACATAGCAGAACGTGAATCCAAACGAATTAACAAACTTTTTCTCTGAAGAAGGCTCTATATAAAGTCAGCTTCATACGAATAAAGTAATAAGTCGACGAGAAGGTGTTCCCCATTGGAATGCCGACAGTCTGTTGAAACTCCCGTCCGAAAAACATTACAATAATGTTTCAATTAAAAAAATCAAGCTTTCTGCAAATGTCATCTAAAGAATGCTTTTTATTAGAATCAGAGTGGTTAATAACAAAGTAAGGTTTGTCCCTCTTGATTCTGTAAATCTTGCCTATAAGACGATTTAAGGTATTAATTTATTTAAGAATAATCCGACTTGCTTTACACGTAAGATCTGTAATATACATTTTGATTTACATTTAATATTTTAGACAGGTATTAATAATATTTCAGGATTTAACACAAACAACACAAAGGTTTACATACCATCATTAAAATTCCTATTTATATTTTAATAAACAATTCAAAACTAATAAATAATTCTTATTTTAATATATTTTGACATTAATAACCCCTGCATTACCAGAACGACCGCGGATAGAACGAAGGCCTCTTTTCTGTGTCTCGAGATCGTCCGTATCACCACCTTCTGCTCGAGCATGCCAGCTCCAAGCTCCAGAATAACCATGGTCATATGCGTATTGGAAGAGCTGTTCGATTGACTTGTGTCCTCCCCTGGCCTGACTGAACTCTGCAATAACAATTGGCTTACCATTTCCGTAGTCCCCAGGGCTATGCTAACAAAGAAGTAAAACACCACATTTTACTTGATATTAATCACGTTATAGTTGTAAGTCATATCAATTTATTCAATGGTCGGTTACTCTTTTTACGAGATTAATATATTATATTATTCATTTATTGTTATCCTTTAATTCACTTTACACACAGTGTTAAAAATCATAAATGTTTTAAAGGCATTTCAAAGATAATTGTTGCTCTTGTCAAGGTATGGAATTAAAAATTATTGGCTTACTTACTACAAACGGTGAAAACTGATCAAACGTATGGCTGCCTGTGTCGTACGAGTGAGGAGAGAAAAAGTGAAGTACACCCTAAAAGGATAAAGAATGAATGTACGTTAATGAACATGCAAGTACAAAAGCATGACAACGACTAAAATATCGAAATCTGATTGGAAACTGTGTTATAAGAAAGTTTTATTGTATAATAATTCGATTTTTCGCGATTAATTATTGTGTAAGGACCGTTGCAATATATTCCATTTATTTGAAATACATTCAATCAATTTTACAAAATTTACAAAACGAAGATGGCAAAAAGAGCTAAACCAGAAAAATCGGATTGCCAAACCGTGCCAAAATAAAGACGACAAAGACGAATTGCAGCTAGGGCAATATTCGATAGACACTGGTTTTATAAATATATAAGGGAGAGGGTTTATTCTCCTCTCAATCTGGGATTAATGATCCTGGTGGTCTGTTCAATTTACTTAATACAGCAAGAGCAATAAAATATAAAAGATATTCCTCACTACAACTTGCAAAGGTTTGAAATGCTGGTACGCGAATATCATATAACAATCATAAGCGGAATATAAATAAAGTGCGCCTAGAATAATGAAAATAATAAAAAGAATAAAAACTTTTTTTGTTTTTCATAATGACGAAATTATACAATAACTCAATATGCTCAACCTTTGGTCTCACCTGATAATTTACCGTGACAAAGTCATTATCAAATGCTCGCCATAGGGGCTCGCCGATTGCTTTACCATGATCAAGTCATTATCAAAAGCAGCGAGCCTGCCAAGTAAAGACTAACTGCCGTGTGAGAAGGTTGGAACCTGTCGGGCATAGACAAACTAACGTGAGAACGTCGAAATGTCAAGCAAAGAAAAACTGGCGTTTGAAAAAGTCCTAACATGTCGGGTATAAACTTAGACCACTCCAATTTTATTCCTAGTTCTTCGGATTTTTTGTGATAAAAATAGGCGCGAGCGAGTGAAATTTTTAATTTAAATTTTTTCTTGCAATGGCAAAATATTGGATCGCAACCTCAAAAACTGATGCGAACACAACAGTTTAAAAGTTTTTTCATTTTTTTTTTTTTGTATTTTTAGGAGCGAGCGAGCAAATTTTATTTTTTACCTTGAGGAAAAACGATGAAAATTTCTAAAAAAATGAAATAAAAAATGCAAATTTTTTTTTTGAAAGTTTGAAGCCATAAGATAAGGAGCGAGCGAATCCCAAGAACTATTAATTATTTTAGAGTTGCCTAACTGACGTGTGAGGTCTACTATAGGTCTACAAACTTGCATGCAAGAACGTCGAAATATGTCATTAGGCAACCCCCCTCAAAAGGGGGGGGGGTAAAGCGATGGCAAGTATGTCGGGCATAGAAAAATTGAATTGAAAGGATGTAGAAACCTGTAAGTCTCGATAACTTGACATGTAAAAAGCAGAGATTATTATTTACATCATGGTAACGGTTGCCACCTGCAGCTCTCAAACAGGCGTCACTGTACAAGTTTTGTTGACCCCAGTTGTGAGTACTTGATCGAGGGTTCCATCCACCAGCTGTAACCAATGACTGTCCATCTTCATGCCGTATTGCCTGTGCCTGCATATTAATGAATCTAGAAATAAAACATAGAATATTACCTGTTGTACGTCTAAAGCTATTCTTAAAGTATAAAAACGAGTAATTGTTTATTCTTTAGATGTTATCTTAGTGCAAGTTGTAAGTCTAAGTAAGTATGATACTCATGCACGAGATCAAAAGTACAAAGTCCAAAGATACAACACAAACTCAAAACAAATTTAAAACAACAAAGACTTGGACTCCGCGAACTTCTTTATATCAGGAGTAGGATCAAGAGCTGCTCCGAAAGGATAAGCATTATCCGCATGCTAAACTCCTTAATGGTAAACCAGTGTCAAATCGCAAGGTCAAATTCTGAATAGTGTCAAATCCGCAAGGAATCGAACGAACTCCTAGTAAAGTAGATGAAGTGAGATAACACCAAAGGATTACTAAATGGATGTATATTCCTTGCTATTGTCTCTTAAATAGTTGATAGTGTTAACAGTAATAAACTCCCAACGATTAAGTATCATCTTTAGTTTGAACACATTTATTCAGAAAAGGCACATAATAGATAGAATACATATACAAATACAAATGATAGGATTCGGAAACAAGTTTGAAACTTATTTAAATCCGTCTCCTAATTCTATAATGCACGCAATTATCATAAGCCAAAAGATGGCTAATGCTACAAGTCATAATAATTATATTAATAAACATATTGAAATGTTGAGAAACCAGAGGCTCCCGGGAGCCTGTAATCGCTCACCTGGTTCAAAGTTGTTTGGTTATACAAGCCACCGTTTGTAAAGTTTGCCTCGTTGTAAGTATGTTGTATACTGTTGTTGGGCCCTGTGCTTATTTCGTGCAAAAGTTCAACTATTACAAAATATTATTTTGACATTCTTTAAGCATACTAGTAAGATTCTTGATGGCAGTACACACAGTACATGAAGCTTGACTGAGACGTAAAAGTGTAACCAAGTCAATGAAGCATGAAAACTGCCATATTGGACGGCAAACGGCAAACATAATATATATTTTAAAGAGGATCATCCAAGGACTATTCTACCAAAGTTTGGTTAAAATCAGACAAGCAGTTTCAGAGGAGTTTACAAAAACGTAAAATTCCCATAGGGTCCAATGTTCAACTATGTCGAGCCATGGCGGCCATATTGAATGGTGCCCGGCAAAATCCAACATAAATTTTAAAGAGGATCATCCAAGGACTATTCAACCGAAGTTTGGTTAAAATCAGACTAGTGGTTTCAGAGGAGTTGATGAAAATGTAAAAAGTTTACGATGACGACAACGGACGCGAAGTGATGAGAAAAGCTCACATGGCCTTTTAGGCCAGGTGAGCTAATAAAAAAAGTTATGCCTAGGTTCTGTATATAAAAACAATTTCAAAGATACCAAAGGGGAAGACAGAAAGAGAGACAAGATCATGGCCAACAAAATAAAACAAAAGACTAGAGGCTCCCGGGAGCCTGTAATCGCTCACCTGATTCAATGTTGTTTGGTTATACAAGCCATCGTTTGTAAAGTTTGCCTGGTTGTAAGCATGTTGTATTCTGTTGTTGGGCCCCATGCTAATTTCGTGCAAAAGTTTAAATATTACAAAATATTATTTTGAGATTCTTTAAGCCTTGATGCATACTAGTAGGATTCTTTATGGCAGTGCACACAGTACATGAAGCTTGACTGAGACGTCAAAGTGTAACAGAGTCAATGAAGCATGAAAACTGCCATTTTGGATGGCACCTGGCAAAACGGAACAAATATTTTAAAGAGGGCCATCCAAGGACTATTCCACCAAAGTTTGGTTAAAACATAAAATTCCCATAGGGTCCAATGTTAAACTATGTCAAGCCATGGCGGCCATATTGAATGGTGCCCAGCAAAATCCAACACAAATTTTAAAGAGGACTATCATAGAAACATTCCACCAAAGTTTGTTTTAAATTGGCCAAGCTGTTTCAGAGGAGTTGATGAAAATGTTAAAAGTTTGCGACGACGACTACGACATACGATGACGACCACGATGACGGACGCAAAGTGATGAGAAAAGCTCACCTGGCCTTTTAGGCCAGGTGAGCTAAAAAGGGAGATTTTGGTGTAAATATTCATGACACAAAAATCTCATATATTCATGTGAATTCCAAGGAAAGGAACAGCGATTTGATTGCTGTTCTTCATCTCAAAGTCATAGTGAAGCCTTCAACACAAAGGAAAGACCTCCACCTCACAGTAAGTTCAAGACCGCCCCTAGCACCTGTTTGAGCAGAATTATTTGCTAGATGAATTGTTGAGGAATGAGAAAAGACTGCTAACTGATATTTCACTAAAATATCCCTAAGGCTGGAAAGAAATAAAGATAAAAACTTTAATATTATCAAATGAATTTATTTTCATAATTGCATAAGCCATTCTAGAAAATCCATTGGAAATGCTCACATATGAATGTTTTTTCTAAGGCTTAACATTTGATATATCCAGTAGTTGGGTTGCTATTGCTCAAATCTGCATATTTTGGGTCTCTAGCAAGCCTGCACAACACATCTGTAAAAAACAAAACAGACCATTCAATAAGAAGACATCAAATATTACTTAAAAAATACAATCGGCCACTCAGTTTATGAAATATACTTTATTAATTAAAGAGCACTGTCTGGTGAATAAACAGACAAAATTCCAAATATGATTTGAGGTGGCATGACACTAGCTCGGCTTTCTCAAATCTCATTAATATCAAGCATCCTACATGTCATTTTGAAACATGAGTTATAATGAGACACATTTCTGTCATTTTATATTAATGTCTAGAGCTTAATTTCAATGTTTGATTGTGCCACAGCAGCATGGAGTGCCAGCTATTTATTTTTAAAAGAGCTATACAAGATCTACTTAAGCAAAAAATTCATCTGCCAGTACGGTACTTCTTAAACTTAATTTTAATTTACTTTCTATGCTAATAAACTAAACAATAAAACACAATCTTAAGGATGTTCACTGCTCATGTTAAGCTATTCTGGTCAAACTTTTAAACTCAAAATATATCTAACTTTTTCAGACTTTTTTTGCCCAGTAACCTCTTCTTTTCCTTTCATTATTTCAGTAAGCTCACTTGAAAGTTGTTTTTTTAATTCTTGTTGTTTTTTCTTGAGTTCTTTGGAAAATCATGAACACTTTTCTGGGTAAATTTGCAAATGCTTATACATTTATCTAAAAAACAAGCATAATGACCCATTAATTTTTTATGTTTCTTTTACAGTTCAATATTAAAGGTCTTTAATTAAAAGCTATTGAATTGTTTGTAACCCATGTTATATTTAAAACCAGCAGCAAACATCTCTAAAGTAATTATTGAAACAAATCACACTTCTGTAGATTAATAAATTTTTGTATTGGCATTGATATCTGTAAGAAAAAGCAAGATTAATAATGGCCATGAAAAATTGAGGTATGACATCTTATATGGTCAGTAAAATGCTTAAAAAGTCATTTTGTCTTGATGAGACGTAAAGCTATGTTACAACTAGGCATGAAAAATAGCATGTGTTTGTTTAGCTGTTCACAAATTGTCCATTGCATCATTATTCCTGAATTCACAGTACATTAAATCATACCTGTGACGGATGTCATTACCATCATATGACAGAACATTTCCATTTTTGATCAAGTGATATCACTAGATTTTCTGATTTCTTTCGTTACATTGTTGTCTTTGTAATCCAAAAGCTCCAGGTAATACTCTGCCAAGTTGTCCCAAAAATATTTCTCAACATTAACCTATCACAAAAGATTGAAATGTCAATACTTGAGATTATTAGTAGATATCTTGCAGTCTTTTAAAAACAATACTAGAGGCTTCTAGGTGCCTATCTGACTATGAATGATGATGAAGAATGAACCCTGCTTCGTACTAGAACAACACACTTAGCCGGATTTTTTACATGCTGGCTCATGAAAGCAACAGTCCGAAGTAGGACATGCCAATTTCCCCAAGCACATTATTCTGACTATGTGCCGACCAGTTTGCTCCTACTCCTAATTGCTGAGTGCCTAGCGAAGAAGCAGCAAATATAAATTTTAATATCTTCGATTAGATCTGCGGGGTTTGAACCCACAACCTTCTCCACTTGAGACAGACTGACCATTACACCAACAAGGGTATCTTCCCCAGATTAAGTCAATAAAAGACGACAACCTACATTACAAGAACACTCACCTGATTAAATAAATAAAAGTACAGCCTACAGTACACAAACACTCCCCAGACTGAGTCAATCAAAGACATCCCAGACTAAGTCAAACAAAGACATCCTATGGTACACAAACACTCTGCAGACTAAGTCAATTAAAGACAACCAACTGTACACAAACACTCCCCAGACTAAGTCAATCAAACACAAACACTCTCAGACTGATTCAATCAAAGACATCCTAAAGTACACTAACACTCCACAGACTAAGTCAAACAAAGACATCCTATGGTACACAAACATTCCCCAGATTGAGTCAATCAAAGACATCCTACAGTACACAAACACTCCCAGACTGATTCAATCAAAGACATCCTAAAGTACACAAACACTCCCCAGACTAAGTCAATCAAAGACAACCTACTGTACACAAACACTCCCCAGACTAAGTCAATCAAACACAAACACTCTCAGACTGATTCAATCAAAGACATCCTGCAGTACACTAACACTCCCAGACTGAGTCAATCACAGACATCCTGCAGTACAAGACCACTCCCCAGACTGAGTCAATCAAAGACATCCTACAGTATACTAACACTCCCCAGACTGAGTCTATCAAAGACATCC
>JAULBM010244835.1:0-16887 GCA_032357055.1 Geukensia granosissima
TTACATTCCCCCCACCTTAAAACCAATAAAATTTATTGGTTTTAAACCAAAAACATATAAATATTATTAAATATATTAAAATATTACAACATTTTTTTTTTTAATAATATTTCAAAGCATTATATAAATAAACTTGTAAACATTTGTTTATAATGTCTATGGTCCTTGAAAGTCTTTCAATGGTAGTTTAACAAAAACATATTCCCCATTTCTTTTTACCATTTTTACATCAACATCTCTTGGAGTCATATCCCCTGTCTGAATTACTTCTACTTCCTCCAAATCATCCTCACCATCTTCCACTTCCACATTTTCCTGTTCTCCTTCCACTATTTCTGGTTTTCCCTCCACTAGTTCTGGTTCTCCTTCCACTAGTTCCGGTCCACCTTCTGCTACTTCCTGTTCTCCTTCCACTTCTTTCTCAACCTTTTCTTCTACTACTCCACTATTTCTATCATAAATCGATGGTAACGCACCATCCGGGTTGATGAAACGGTTGTTCGGAACACAAACACGTTGTAGATTTGCTGTCATGTTCCTGGCCCTATAAGATAAAAAACCATGGTAACGTCTTAAATTATCTCAGAGATTTGTTTACTTTCAAAAGTGGTGCAGTAAGCTAAACAAGGAAATATGGTGGACAGCTGCGTGTGGTATCGGCGCCAAAGCCTCATGTACTGCATGAATCTCTCATATGTTAAAGCGAGAAAGGTAAGGAAAACTTTAAAAGGAACGAACTCCGTTACACTCCTAAGAGGCAGAGCTCTCAATCTAAAGCGGCAATTTATTTTGTCATTGTATTGTTGCCCCCCCCCCCCCTCACGAGGGCAGCCGGAGTATAGAAAACCCGCCTGCAGGTAGAACTACCGCTAAAACGGCGTCCGTTAGTTGTAGAGGGGTGTTTAAATACTCGAACTCCTTATCTCGAAGGTTGTAACCGGGAAAGAATAGGCACCAGGTATCTCCGTCCTGGAGGCACAAGTACTCTTAAAGGGGCGTCCCTAATTGTGGGCGATGTATAAATTCACAATCTGTAAAGAGGGAGACGTTAAAGACGCCCCGTGTTTAGGAAATGCCACGTCTTAGGCACGTTAAAGACCCTTTGTAACAGCTCATTTTGAGTAGGCGTTCAATAACAAGGCTAAATTTTCCACTGGCAGTCTGAAAGTCTCTCCCTTACCGGTCCCTTGCTCACAGTCTACATATTGATTTATTTATTACTTGTTTTCGTCCTGAATATGCATGAAATATTTGCCAATGGACGTTAGGCAACAATCAATCAATTAATTTTTTGATTGTGCTAAAAACAGCGTAATCATTTCCCGGTAGAGGGGGTGTCAGAATTGTACAATATCTCGTATGATCTGCTGACTCACTAAAACGTTTGATCAATACTGTTCAATCTATGAAATTTGTTTCAAATGAATCGGATCAATATTTACAATGTGACCGTAATGTTTGCGGGGTTGAAATTTGTGTCTGGGGCCATCCCTGAAATACCAATTAAAAAAAGTTAGACAAAACAATAGAGGAAATAAAAGAAAAAAGAAAAAAATATGAAGAAAACCGGAAAACCAGAAACTTTAACGGTAAGTGAAAAAAGCATTATGAGTGGTTGAGTTACGATCCTTAACAAAATGTAATGAAATGCCCAATATGTTTAGCCCAAAATAGTGCATCAAAATTTACAAATTTAAGGGGCCAGAACAAGTTTTTAGAAGGGTGCTTAAATTTTAGGTTGTCAACAGATACTGAACATGAGGGGAGTGTCGCTCACTAAACAGCAGTAAAAGCTATTCCGACAAAAAAGCTATAGAATAATATGGAACTTGGACAGCAACTGATGCGGGGAAGGTGTATCTCTCCTTGAAGGAGGCTGAGATAACCAGAATGTCATACCGGTATTTATCTCGAAATGCCCATGCAATGATGTAATTCTTTATATGCAACTTCCACCCAGTTTATTTCTTGTGGGGTCGGTGGCTTTATCTTTTGAGTGGTTGAATCTTCAGCTTGGTTGCGTTTCCAGTTGGTCCAACAGCGTCGGAGACTCTGTTTGAAGGGTTTATTGATGGGCACATCCAACGGCTGCAGTTTCGATGTAAAACTACTAGGGATAAAGCTGGCATTATCTTGCGCTGTCGTAGGGCTGCTTAACCATGTCTGTTAGGTGGCCACGGAAGGAGTCCATCAAAGGTAGAGAATGGCGACCTACTTCTTTTATCCAGATGTCTTTGATGAATTTGGTCATCAGAACTTCATTCATCCAGCCTTTCTCATTCGCCTGAACAATAAAACCAGGTGGGACCTTGAGTTTGGGTTCTGTCTTTCTTTTGAAGATTATCATGGGTGGGTGTATGTCGCCGTTTGCAATGCAGGAGAGTACAACAGTCAAGTGCCGTTTTTCAGCCCCAGTTGTGCGCATGCTGACGGTGTTTTCTCCAATATTGTTGAAGGTTTTGCTGGGTACGAGGTCGAAAAACATTGTTGTCTCATCCATGTTGCCAATATGGGACAGATGGTATTGGCTTTTCATGAGGACATCTTTCAGGAAGTCGTAGATTTCCACGATTTTGGTCTCTTGTTTTACTGGTAGTTTCTGGGCCATGTTGGTCTTTGTTCTTAGGCTAAGGTCATGTCGTTCGCAGAAACAGACTGCCCAGCCTCTAGATGCTTCGAAGTCAGGGTTGGATTTCTTTATTTAGCTGTGGGCTTTTCCCTTGAGGCATTCATAGGACACTGGCATCTGTCGTTTTCGCATGTAGTTGACCCATTTAATAATCTGGTTGTCGATCTCTGGTGGGTAGGTAAGAGGCCATTCTGTCCCTTTCTTGTTGCCTGGCTGCGAGTCTTCTGTGTCTAACTTTAACCATTCGTTGAATGTGATTCTCGGTATACTGAAAACAGCAGCGGCTTTGGGGGCTGATGTTTCACGGGCAAAGTCTTCTTGTCGGCAAGGGAGATTTTTTTTGTAAAATACCCTATTCTTTGCAGCAGGGTCATTTGGTATTTATATGGACAATACTGGAATGACAACTGGGTCAGTCACAATTCGACGGTTTTTGGTTGGTGTTGGTGATGGACTGGAGTTTGGTTGTGAATGTATGGGTATCTGTACGTCGTCTGCTGAAGTACTACTCTGATCCATTTCGGACGCGGTAGTCGTTGTCGAAGGTCTCGAAGTCTAGAAAAAAATCTGTTATGGTTCGCTTCATGATGAAACTATTAATGTGCAATTTTCACAAATATTTATCATTCCTTTTGTTTTTACCGCAAACATGAACCCTGCACCACCCCCCACCTTAGAATCTAACCACTCAAAATTCAGCAAATACTCTCCACTGACTGAATCGTATGTAAACAAAATCCTTGAGTGAAATTTTAATAGCTTAATTAGACTTATTAGAGATGAATATATAGAAACAGGGTGATATATTCATTAATACAGGAAATGGAAACAATACATGTAACATCTGGGATGCATAAATAAAATAAGTTTAATCGCTCAGAAGTACGAAACCAGCTAAGTTGTGTACACACATACACTTCATCTTTTGTTTACATTTCCGTTACAATCAGACAGAAAGTCGTTGAAAACAGGAAACCTGATTTAGCCAATAAACTCAGAAATACTTTACTAATGAACATTTTCATGAAATAAACAACCCCATATTTATTCAACATCACAAATTTTAAAATTTTATTAAATAAAACATAACCGTAATACTTTACCTACAAATGAGTACGAGTGTTCCTGATCCCAAAACTAACTTACCTTTAATTCCATGTAAAATTTTTCTTAACTGACGAAAAATTAGATTATTTGAAATTTCATCTTTTGGCAAAATTTAAAAACTGACAAAAAATAAGGTTGACAAAAATTACGATATTACAAATGAAGATTACATTAAGTGAAACGATGAAATTATATTATTTCTATATTTCAGTCTTAAATTTACAACAAATCAGGTACATAAATAACATAATTAACTTGATAAATGATAATATTCCTTCTTAAAGGTCTGTCATAGAATTCATTATACGGTCCAGATAATATCCACAAGAATTATTTAATTTTTCACATAAAATTACTCTTTTCATTTAACATAAATTTTCAATAGGGATGATCCTGAGATATTAGCAGAAGTGTTGAAATCAGGTAAATTTCAAGACATGACACTCAGAGGTGCTGCACCAACCATGTCATACAAAAATCAATTAATTGATGGCTTTATAGCTGCGATGAAAAAGGAATTCGAAGATACCAAAGGGGCAGACAGAAATCGTTAAGTTGAGGACAGACAAGACCATGGCCAACAAAGCGAAAGATTTGAAATGTCAGATGTTGTAAAAGCTAACCGTATTCTTCACTTGAAACATTGGCCAGAATATAATAGTCCAGAATTAAAAGGTAAAGCTGTTATCCTTTGTTATACCTAGATATATCATATGTGTTAAATATTTTTTAAAATATATTTATCAAAAATAAGATTTATATGTACTAATTTAAAATAACCTTTTTCAACATGTATCTGTCAACACTTATGATGTATCTATGATATTCTCAGCAGTGTTCTGTTCCTTCAGACTTTTTGTTGTTTTGAGTTATGTTGGTCAGGATGGTATGCTGGTTTGTTTCTTAATCATATATATTTATATTGTTCAGAAAATGAAATATGGGCTTCTATGATTATTAAAGTCTAAAAATAGGGTGGGAACTTGCCAATTTTCTTATATCTGTACTTCGTTGTATATTGCAACAATTCTGTGAAAATTACAACATGTAGAAATCAAGACATTGTGTGTTATCTCAGTCTCTGTCTAAATCTTAAATATTTCCTTAAAATGTAAAACAAGTGAGACAAAATGGCTGGTCAGTTAGATTTCATTTGCATCAATTTAAGGGAATATTATACAAAAATGCATTCTTGATTTTTCAAACTGAAACCTAGTTACGTACCACAATTTTTTTTTCTCAGAAATGGTCCTTGATTGTAAAACCTAAACCTAAAATTCAATTTCTTTTGAATTGATACATTTTTACACAAATTTCATGCATAATCTTTTCGTTAAATTTTAAAAAATCAGAAACAAAGATGTGTTATTAGCAAATATTCTAACATTTTTTTTTCATTCAATGTCAATGAAACCAAGGCTTCTGAATTATCAGAGAGAGCAAACGGGACTAGAAGCGGACAAATTTGCTCCTATTGTTGTAGAGACTGATCATGAGGAGGAGGCCCCTATGAGTGTGTCTGCAGATGAGGAGGAGCCTCTTTTTGTGAATGAGGCCCCATTATCTGTTGAGAGGAAGCCTTCTCAGGAGGATGATCCGATGTCTGTGAACAATGAATTAGGTATGTAAATTCAACAACCCCCGAGGGCGGCCCAGGTATAGAAATAGGCCGTTCGGTTTCTCCGCCTGCAGGTAGAACCCCTGCATAAGGGGCGTCCGTTAGTTCAAGCAGGATGTATAAATACTCTAACTCCCCTTCTTAAAGGTTGTGCTGGGGAAAGAATAGGCACTAGGTATCTCCGTCCTTAAGCCACTAGTCCTCTAGAAGGGGCGTCCCTGATTGTGGGGGATGAATAAATTTACAATCCGTCCAGAGAGAGACGTTAAATACGCCCTGTGTTTAGGAAATGCCACGTCTTCAGCACGTTAAAGACCCCTTGTAACAGCTCATTTTGAGTGGTCCGTAGGCGACCAGTTACAAGGCTAAATTGTCCTCCCCTATCCAACCCTCAATTTTTCCAGTGGCAGTCTAAAAATCCCTATTCTACCGGTCCCTTGCTCACAGTCTACATATTGATTTATTTATTACTTGTTTTCGTCTTGAATATTTTCCAATGGACGTTAAACAACAATCAATTAATCAATTAATTAATAAATCCAGCGGCAGTCTAAAAGTCCCTCTCATGGCGGTCCCTTTGTTACAGTCTATATATTGATTTATTGTTTGCTAACATGTTTCCGTCCTGAATATGCATGAAATGTTTGCCACTGGACGTTAAACAACAATCAATCAATCAACCGTTTTTGGTAGTGTTGTTGACTGTTAAAGCTGTTGTAACGTAGTTTGTTCTCTCGTGCAAACTTAAAAAAAAGATTGTCATATTAGTATTGTTATATTGTTGCATCATTCCATTTCCATATATACACATGTTATAGGTTTAATTGCAAATATTATGAGCCATAACCATGTATTACTGATATAATGATGAGTTTATGCTAACAAAATTTTTAAATTTGGTTTTACTGGAAGTCATATTTCTCCATGTCAGTTTTTCCATGATTAATTGATCATGTGCTGATTTCTCCGGAAAATTTGACATTGGAACTAAGGGACCGGTCATTATTTATCTCCAGGGGTGGGCCGGCAAAAACTAGGGGGTCAAAGAAAAAATAGCAGTACTTGAAGGGGGGTTATAAATGTTTTAACTAATTGATGAGGAGGGGTCATGATTTTTTGTAAAGAAAAATCATTTACACATGTACTTGTGTAATATCTAGAATTTTATACATATTAAATGTATTGTGTAATAAAGCTTTTTAATGCTACTTGAGAGAGGGGGTTGAGAATTTTTCTGTGTCTTGTGAATTAGCTTGATACAGAACTAAAGAGTTTATACTTGTTATATTAACATTTTCTACTTCCTTTTTATATAAATTTCATATTGGCCTTTGCACAACCCATGTTTTCTTTGACTTCTAATGATATTTTAAAACTAAATCCAATTGGACGTATTTAGATTGACACAGCAGTGAAGGAAAAGTTGGTTACCTGATCGGTTGCTTTTGGGTTT
Source organism: Geukensia granosissima (assembly GCA_032357055.1). NCBI lineage: Eukaryota > Metazoa > Mollusca > Bivalvia > Mytilida > Mytilidae > Geukensia > Geukensia granosissima. The sequence goes on from JAULBM010244835.1 coordinate 6,808, forward strand.
TTAACTAGCAGACAGCAACTGCCAGTACACTTTTGTTTTATCTTGTATCAAGTTTTAATTATATTTGTTATTGGTTACCGGTATCGATCTCAAGTGTTAAAATCATTTCAACCGATTTTTATAGTGTTTTTATTGTTGTTTTGTCACACCACTGTCCCAGATGAGGGGAAGAGTTGAGCGCTCACCAACCGGTTTAACCCCGCCACATTCTAATGTGCATGTCCCAAGCCAGGAACCTGTAGCCCAGTGGTTGTCGTTGTATTATTAGTCATTTATTGTTATATGTTCACCATTTTTTGCAATAGATTAGGGCAATTGTCGTGTTTTATGTATAGTTTCACATTTTGCATTGCAGGGCCTTTTACAACTTTCGTTATGGTATGGACTCTGTCTGGTTCATTGTTGAAGGCCATAATGGGACCTGCAGAAGTTAAAATTCTACTGTCACTTGGTGGTTGGCTGTCTCATGGACAATCATGCCACATCTCCTATTTTTATATGTATAAGTATTGTGGATTTTGCTCTGATGTACATCTATATATAAAGTAGTAACCTCTCATCAGCATCATAAGTACAAATAAATAGGAAGACCGAGATCCAAACAAATCAGAAGAAATAATCGTATAAAATTCAAATAAGAAGACAGTTCCAGCTATATGAACGTATACCATGTGCAAGAAGAAACCAGACACTACAATCTTGAGAATACAAACAAAACGGAACATTACACATATACATATAATACTTAAACAATTAGAATTTGATCATACACATATTTCAATTTAGATGATAAATATTCTATTGTATAAATTACAATGGGATTGGACACAGGCAAGTTGTATTAACTAAATTCCAGTCTTCTCCCTATAATAATTTACACATATATTGACAACAAATATATACCAAATATTATATCATAATTATTTAACGCGGTCAGAGTTGGACAAGGAGCAGAGAGACACCCTTTTCTAGCTGACTTGCATTGTTTGATGAAAGTACATACATTTTCAAATATTTTAGCATTATGTTCGTCATATAGAATCATCGTTGCCAAAAAGAAGTAATTCATTATTCTTGTATTCTTCGTTTCAATTTGAAAAGGGTATTTCTGACCAACAAAAATAGTGGATAATAAACAAAATCGTCTTCTATTGAATCAACAATCACGTTTGGGATCAGAAACAACGATTAATTTTGCCAAGCCTGCTTTAAGTGAGCTATATGGATGTCAAAAGTAAGAGTGAATGATAATTATTCCGTGTTCTTCGATATAATTATTCAGGACATTTCAACACTGATATTAATTAGAATTAAAAAAAAAATAGAGAAAAGCTTGATTGTTCTATGCTCTCACTATTGACGGTATAAATGTGTTTACCTTTTTATTTTTAAGATCTACGATCAGCTTGTCGTAGGGTGTAGACAGGTAGATTGTATTGAAGGCCTTAGAACAACCTACGATTTACACGTTTTGGACGGCTGCCTCAAAGTCAAACACGCCAGTCTCTTTTTTCTATTCTAGGCCGGTTTCCATCGGATTAATTCAACTAAATTTTAATGTGTATACTACTTGCTAAGAATACAGAGATCGGTATTTATGTTGAATTGAATTATCTGAGATTTCATTCCGGACTATGATAGCACTGCATCATCAGAAAAATAACTTGTTATATTCGTACGGTTATCAGCTATATCATTGACATTAACAAGAAATGGTATCCTTGAGCTAAACCTAGCTTCAGTTTCATAAAAAGTCTCAAATAAAGATTTTCCTTACATCCTCAAGTTTTACAAAAATATTGGAATACTGTCATCTGATTTAGCAGAGAAGGGATGACTTCCTTAAACTGAGATGTTTTCTAAAACTGAAGCCTATTTTAACACCGGGAGCTGATGTTTCATTATTAATAACCACGGCTTGGTTTTGTTTGTTATATTGTTATATAAAATTCCAATTATTTCAAAAGGTCACTGGATATTTCAAAACGTTTAATATCTAACTAGTGAGCTCGAGTCTGGTAAAAATACCTCTTTGAGAAAATATCAAAATGTTTAGTCCAAAGAGACAAGACAAATTCGAAACAAACTAAAAGATAAATCTTGGCCAATTCGAGGAACAAATTTAAGTATGAGGCAGATTTTTAAGTCTGTGGTCTTTAATTTATTTTTTGCAGCTGCTACCATACATACATTTGTCAATAAGTTAAAGTTATACATAATTATTACAACAAAGGATTTTAACATTATTCTTGTGGTAAATAATAAAAATCATCTAAATTGTTTCTAAGTCATTAACAAAAATATTAATAAAAAATATTTCCTGCACACAATCTGCACAAACATAGTGTACTATTATGATAATAACTTTGAGTTTAACAAAAACTATGCCAAAATAGTGGTCAGGGTTGAGGACATAGTGCAAGACCCAAAGGGAAAATTTTGTTTCTTTGAGTTTACATTTCATTAAGTTTTTATTTGTACTAAAGGTTCTGTTAAGAATCTTGTACTGAAAGGTGATATATTTGCTATTTTGTTCAAAGATGAGGGATCTGATAATTTTTTCCCCAATTTTTTATTTCTGTATCCAGATCATTATTTCATTTTCTTTTTGTTTAATTGGTTCTTCACTAACGTAAAACAGGAACTTTTTATAGAAAAATTTAATTTATTGTTCGTTGGTATTTATTTAGTCGAGATGCTCACTAAATGTAGAATTATTCAATGACAAAACATCATCGTTATAGCGTAAAGTAAGATTCAACGAACTGGCTAATTTCTTTTTGTTATTTTGCTGGTGTCCCTTGATATATTCTGCTTCATACTAGTACAAAAACAAGTCGGCTAGTAGCGGCGCAAAATTGGTGCCCATTGGAATGCCGATGGTCTGTAGGAAAACTCGTCCGTCAAATTCTACAAAAATGTTGTCAATGGGAATATTCAGCATTTTAAGAAAAGCACCTTCACTGTATTTTTTTCACAAAAAACTGATGTATCAATTCTCTAGACGGTTTTTAAATATGCGTTTGTGGAATCGTGGTTTAAAGAAGTCAAACGTTTGGATAATTGTACAGAAAAGGATTTGAGATATTGAAGCAGATCTTTTGAATTTTTGAGTTGAAGGCCTCCTTGACTATAGACAATATAGTTGTAATTTAGAAAGAGGCTAGATGGAGCACTATATATCTCTCTCGTTATAGGAACACTTGTGCATTTTGGGTATCCAGATAAGGAAGCAAGATCGTACTCATTCCACACGAAGACCGAAACGACACGTGGTTAACAAAGATCTTTTCTTTTCAGTGTATTGTTGTATGTTCTATGTTTGTCATTCGTTTTATTTTGTTGGCCATGGTATTGTCTGTCTTCCGACTTAACGATTTCTGTTCTGCCCCTTTGGTATCTTTGAATTCCTTTTAGAAAATGCAGAAGTCGTTAATGTTGGGTAACCAGATGTGTCATTGATGCCAAGCTCTTTCATCAAGCAATCAAGTAAATTTTTTTAACAAATACAATGTTGTTTGAGACTTTATCGGCTGGAAAACAACCATTTTTTTCATGGAAGGTAGAAAATTCTCGCATGACAGCAGGGTTGACTGGAACTCGTAAAGGCGAAAATTCACTATAATGTGGTTAAAATATATTTATAGACTGTACGTTCTATTACTTTATCGATGTAACTTGAAATTGTTAACGGTTTCTAATTACAAGGATTAATTTCAATTACTTAAGTGATTAATTATACAGAAAAACTGTGAGTTTGCATCTTGTTTAGGCGGTCATTTTCTCACTCCTTAAATATTCGAAGATACCAAAGGAGCACACAAATCGTTTAGTCGAAAGATAGACAAACAAATGGCCGACCAAATGAAACGAGAAAAAAAAACAGAACACCCAACACTACACTGAAAACTAAAGCTGGAGTAACAGGAAACCTGCAAAAACCAGGATAAGTTCAGATGCTCCGGAAGGATAATCAACTCCTGCTCAACTAATGGATCCCATCGTATTTCTCACTAGACAAAATCGGTGTATAGTCACAATCGATGTTAGTCACAACCAGTATTGGGGTGGATTTGTAGTCACGACAGCTTGAAGATATTCATTGTCATTTGTGAAATCAATCATATTTCCAGTTGTTCCATGCATGTTGTATGACCTGAAGGTTTTTTGTCTACTTCACACACCTGTTTCCGAACGTCGTTTTGTCATGTCCTTAATTTTCATTTTAACTTATCTGGCCTAAATGGCTATGTAATATTTTTTCATCACTTTGCGTCCGTCGTTGTCGTGAGCATCGACGATGGTGGCGTCGTCGTAAACTGTAAGCATTAGCATCGACTCTTGAGAAATAATTTGGACAATAAAATCAAGCTTTGGTGGAATGATACTTGTAAAGTCCTTTATATCATTTCAGTTTTCCAAACAAACATCCAACATGACCGTCGTTACCAGACATAGTTTAACATTTGACCTTGAGGGATATTAAATATTGTCATCAACTTCTCTGACAAAACTGAGCCAATAAAACAAAACTTTTGTGGAATGATCCTTGGAAGGTTTTGTGTCCAGCATTAATCTATGAATGAATTTTAAGTTCAGACTTAGTTTATAACTATTTTAGTCCAGTGTAGAATACCCATGTGTAAGATCAGAAGTTCATAGACCAAATAGATAAGACAAATTAAAAAAAAACGAAAACAAAAAGAACAAAGGTTTGGAATCCACGAACTCCTTTACACAACAGGAGAGAGGTCAGTTACTCTAGAAGGGTAAGCATCCCCTGTCTTGCGTAAAACACCCGTCGTGAAATCCTTCAAGTTTAATCCGTGTAAACGTCAACTTATTTTTGTATTACCGGTAACAGGTCAATAACTAGTTGAGATACCATATGGATCAACCAATTCATGATGGCGACCATAAAATTTTAGGAGGGACGACTTCAACCTTGATTGGATGTATCCTTTTTGTAGTAATTTATTCGACAACAGCAATGCTCTCTTCAGTAAGTCTTGATACTGGGAAAGGCACTAGAGTATCGAATCAACTGCGAAAAATAAAACCCGTAAGCAGACGATGTTTACAGTCGTCCCGTTTGTCGTAAATTTTAGAAACAAGTTTTCTTTATTGGTCAATTTCGAGGAATAAATCTAGGTATGAAGCAGATTTTGTTGAACCTGTGGTCTCCTTAATTTCTATAGTTCGCTGGGATACATTGGGTCGAAATGTTCATTGAACAAAGGATACATCATCGTTATAGCGAAAAGTAAAATAAAACTATCTGGCCAATTTCTTTTTGTTATTTCGAAGGAGACCCTGAATGAATTCTGCTTCATACGAATACAAAAACAAATCGGCTAGTAGGGGCGCACAATTTGTGACAATTGTAAAGCCAACGGTCTGTTGGAAAATACTCCCACCAAATTCTACAAAAATGTTGTAAATCAGAAAGTCCAGCATTTTGAGAATATCACCTTCAATGTATTTATTAGCACAAGCTGTGTGTTCTCCAACAAACGACATCTTTTTACCTAAAACCAAATATTTATATCTTGGATATCCTTTTTGTTATAACAAATATCTGATGTATCAATTTCTTAAGACAGTCTTTAAGTTGTGGAATCGTGGTGTAACGAGTACAAAAGTTAAACGTTTGAATACTAGTACAAAATTTTAAAAGAATCGGGATTTGAGGTACTGAAGCAGTTTTTACGAATTTTTTTAATATCCACATTTGATTAACACCGCTTGTGGAGTTTGCTTTTTCACTGTCATTTTAACGGCCTTCCTTGACTGTCGACAATATGGTTGTAAGTAATTTAGAAAGAGACTTGGTGGAGCACCTGGATCAACCTGCTATATATCTTTCTATATATGGACACTTGTGAAGTTTGGGTATCCAGAATAAAGAAGCCAGATCCGATTCGTTTTCTTTAGTGCCAATACCAATTAAAGTTAGAACAGATCTGTGGTAAAAGAGATGCAATGATTTTTTTTCAAAAACATCTTGCAAATGTAACAATCAAATTTTTGTTGAAAGTTCTATGAGAGAAGAAATTGAAGGTACTAAAAGGGCAGATGAAATATGTTATGTCAGAGGACAGACAATACAATGGTCAAAAGAATATAACGAATGACAACAAATAACAGTACAAATAAATTTTACAGAAAACTTTAGCTGGGAAACACGAACCTTATGAAAATGAATGTCATTGCCTGCATCCTCAAGATGGATGTTTAGGACAAATATAGTTAGTATTCAATACCATTGGAAATTAAATTGAAATTCTTTTCTGAAACGGTGGTTTAAAGAAACTAGTAAGATTTTTTGGTACCCTTGATAATTAGTTGTGTCAATCCACCCCTTGCACCCTCAACCCCCAATCTGGTGATTGAGCTAGCTGCCAGATCCAAACTTAGATTAAAATAAGACCCTTTGCTATCCTGATTGGTCTTTATCTCTTATAAGATAGAAAAAATCTTACAAGCATAAAATATCTGCAATGCAAGAATAAAAAATGACTAAGAATTTCTAAAATTTCCAGTTTACTTCTTATAGTCCAGTGTAGAATACCCATGTGATCAAAAGTGGATAGTCCAAAGTGACAAGTCAAATTTGAAACGAACCAAAAACAATACGCAAACAAAAAAACAAAAGCTTGGACTACACGAACTCGGAGTGGAATCGGGTGCTCATGAAGGGTAAGCATTCTAGGAGTTAATGCCTTTTCATAATTTTTAATTCATTTATCTTGCATTCTTTATTTACTCAAAAATTATTAAAACAGAAAAATTGAAAGCACCAAAAACTGAAATAAGTCAATGTTACTGAAATCTTACTTGACCTAGTAGTTATTGAATGACCATTGTATTCAACTTTGTTTGGTTTTGGACTAGTATGTTGAGAACTATAATGTAAAGACAAAACAGTTAATACCAAAACTTATAAACAAGATAAAATTTACAAATAAATCGGTATGGTTTCAATGGTTGCCATGTTTTTCATTTGATTTTCACTGTGAGCATTACAGACTTATGGTTTTAAGGTACCCAGTTGGTTCAGTCACAACTTATATTATATATATCTCTCCAAATGTGCTGTGCTTCCTAAGTTCTCTAAGTATGCATTAATGGTAAATTTCTCTTTATTTATTGAAGGAAGATTTGTATATTTTTTTTAATTTTTTTTTTTGGATAGACGAACAGACGTAAATCCTTCAGAGATATAACTTGTGTTGGGAAATAAAAAATTGGAATCATTTGTTTAAAGGTTTTAATTGCAACTCCCATGTTAAGTAATTTAGTATCTAGTATAAACTGTTGACGGAAAATTTAAATCTATAAGAACATCTCCTGCCAACACAGTAAAAATGTAAGGAGTTAATGGAAAGGATCATATCAGTTTGCAGATGTCATATTATTTTCTTGTTTATAACCTTTGTTATATTTGAAGTTTTTTGTTTTTTTCCAGATTGCATTGTCTTTTTTAAATGATCTCTTGAATAGTTACTCTACTCAAAACTTGATTATTTTTATAATAAATTTTTAATTTCTTAAATCCTTCATTGAAAAAAAAATTGCATTAAACTTGCAAACAAAACTGAGAAAAAATAAACTATTTTCCTTTTACAAACCTTTACCAAACCCTGAAGAAACTTCACTGGGATAATTTTGTCATATGATATCAGATATTGATAGCATCATTTCATAAATAGCTTTCTTTGTTTATTTGGAATTTAAAAAAAAACATCTTAGTAGTTAAATGTACAATTGTTTCTTAATGAGTTGTTGGTATCAGAGAAAATATGTCCTTTTAATGTTCATATAGCCCATACGAAAATTCTCCATACTTATTTAACAATGGTAATTTTGTATATCAGGGGTTAATTCTGTTTCTTTATACTATAAAGAGTCAGAAAGTTTATTATGTTTAAAGTGTCAAAAAATAATTATTTCTCTCTTCAATGAACATTTCTCTCTTCAATGAACATTGCATATCTGTAAGGGAAGATATATATTTATCTCCTTCATTTTGTCATTTGTATTGTCATCTTATGTGATGGAAAATAATTTGTTAATATGAATTCATTTTAATAATTAACCATACTATTTTTTTTGTTATATTTATGGTAATACAAGAGAAAATTCTTTATTCCTCCTCCTTCTCTCCTTATATCAGATGCAGATCAATTCAGCATTTGCACTTAATTCTGCACCATCCAAAAATAATTTTTGAAATTATTTTATTGGAACAAGGTATCTGTTTCAACAAACTTTTTATTAAACATATAAACTGATCCAATTTTCCATGCTTATCAATTGTCTTTGAATATTAAAATCAGTCGACTTTTCCATGAGAGATACAAATGTATTGAAAATAGAGATACGGTATGTATGATTATCTATGAGACAGCCACAAAAACGGTTAATTTTCAATCATCTACAGGTCCCCTCGGGTCTTGATTAATGGACACATATTCTACATACAAAATCAAGCTGCAAAAAGCCCCGAAAATAAAACTTGATGATATTCAAATGTAACAATAATTGGCAAAATAAGTATACAGTGCAAAACAGGCAACACTTTACATACAAACAACGACATTCACTGGATTACAGGTTCATGGCTTTGAACAAGCAAATAAATTGTGTTATCACTTCCCCTAACCTGGGACGGTGTTATTACAACTGTACAAATGTGATACCACTTTAACAGTCAGGTTTATCACTGTTAAAAGGCACCGGAACAAAATTCTTCTCAATATCATGAACTGCTAATTTTTGTATGATTTTGTTTGTCTATCTTTAGATTTGCGTTTCTGTTTCCTTTGATGGGCACCGGAGTGGTCTCCTGGACTCGATTCACATAGCTAACCCAGCGCTATCCCCTGATGGCGGATATGGGGAACCTTGTTGTGTTGGTGGCTCCCATTTTCTGAAGGCAAAACTCGCTGAACTTAGAAAATTTTGTCGGCAGCTATCCAAAAAGTAACAGAGGAATCCAACATTTATTCAGAGTTTCAATACCTTACTTTGGACAACAGTATATCACATGTATTTCTTTGCCTATATGTATGTTAGGATTTTAATCCCAGATGTATGAGATACCGATATAAAACATAAGAATATAAAGGTTCATTAACAGAAAAAAATTAAATCCAACACATTAAAACCCCAAAAGATATTTTGCCTGCAGTATCTGTTCATCTTGTTTGCCAGGAAAATGGACTATAGACTATTAATAAAAATTAGTTGGTTTGTCAGGAAAACATTGACTATCGAAAAATAAAAGAACAAAATTTATAAACCCTTATTAACTATTCTAATTTACTTTAAGTATTCATCAACTTATTGCTACAATACAAACATATTATGTATGAGCTTTTTATTTCAAAATCTATTTTTGGTAATTGTATTAGATCTTTAATCCATATCAAAAATACTCAAAAGTACACGTAAACTAAGAATATAAAGTAAATAAAAGTTGTCATTTTTTCTAGATTTTGTGATTGTTTTTAGATAACTATGACTAAATTTTGTTATATAGCAGTACATTCATTGCCGATTTTGTGAAGAAAAACGATATATGACAAGAAAATTTAGAAATGTTCGACCAATTATTAGTTCTGGTAGCTTTTCCGTCCTTTATTTCTTTCTTTTCTTATTGTTAGAGGTTTGGACAGATCAATCTGTTCATGTTATTTCCTATACCTGTGATTCACCTTTTGCACGAAAAATATTCTAGTACAATATTCCGGAGCACCTGAACTCACCCTGGTTTTTGTGGATTCGTGTTGCTCCAGCTTTTGTAGGGTTCGTGTTGCTCAATCTTTAGTTTTAAGTGAAGTGTTGTGTGCTCTATGTTTGTCTTTCGTTTCATTTTGTTGGACATGGTCTTGTCTGTCTTCTGACTTAACTAATTCTGTCTTTGGTATCTTCGAATTACGTTTGCAAACGTGTATTTCAGGATTTTTCTTCTGATGGGCTAAGACTGCTCTATTCAAATACTAGTGTAGTCAAGTTGGCCACCTCATTACAGCAGATTGAAATATAGTTTAGAAAGAATCTCTCAAGAATGAATTC
>JAULBM010244945.1:0-16885 GCA_032357055.1 Geukensia granosissima
AAAAAATGCTACCGGAAGTCAATTCAACCAATCATGTCAGCGTATTTCCGTACACGCAAATCATATAAGAATTATTAGAAATTGGTTAACTTTATTTGGAGACTCCTGGGTCGATGCTTCTACTGGTGAACCAGAGGTCTTTGAGGGAATTTACCGCTAAAGTTGTCAGACTTCTCTAGCATAAAAACAATGTTTTACAGAAATTTGCTGCATTTGTTTAAAGTCTAAAGCACTGGAAATACGTAAAGGCTTCGAAGCGTTTTTGCAATTAGTATTGTCCCGGAAGTAGGATTTGGCTTCCTATTTCGATTTATTTGGTTTCAGTAGTTCTTTAACTATAATACAAAATTTCCGATCTTACTATTTTAGGATTTCAGATTTCCTTCGTTGGTGTTCTTATGCTACTGATGAGAGTTCACTCCTTGAAATATACCTATATCAAGCCAAAATTCATTATATTTATTAACATTGGTAAACTTGTATTTTGAAACTACTGAGTCAATGCCTCTGCTGATGGACAAGAGGTCTTCGAGGGAATTCACCGGCCAAGTTGTTAGACTTGTACGGCATGACAATTAACAGAAAATGTTTTACAGAATTTAATGTATTTGTTTAAATTTTAACGCATTGAGAATAAGGACAGGCTTCAAAACGTATTGCACTAAGTATTGTTCGTGTTGTCGGATTTGGCTTCCTTTTTCGATCATATGGCTTCCTATTTCGGTTCGTTTGGATTTGAGTACCTAAATTCACCCTCTTAAAATCGTCCGAATTTAAATTATTTCTATTTATACTGACTGGCTATAAAGACAGAAGACATACTTTAGGTTTGTAACTTTTATATTTTCTTTGCAAGACAACATTAAATTAATAATAACGCATATTTATACATTGCAATCAAACCATTAATAAAATACAATTTCATCATTTCATGAATAAACTATGCAGGAAAAAGCCTATGTCACTCACCAAAGTTACAGTGAGCACTCTCGATACCGACACTACAATACCGGGCTGTATATATGACCATAAATATCCCACCCTTCAAAGCGCCAAAACTTTTTTCGTGCACACAAACAAGAAACCTGTTTATCTATAACTAACCAATCCAGTTCCATCAAAATTAGAACTACATGTAAAAAATAAAAGTGAATTCCCAGCCCGTTACAAAAAGAAATACATTTCTTTTACTATGTTCAATCTCAGACCTCCCTCGATTTGGTTTTAATACTACTGATGAGATGGTGCTCCTTGAAATGTACAAATAGCACACCTAGTCAACATTGGAAAACTTGTATTTTTACTCTCCAAATTTAACATTTCAAAATCAATTTAAAATCACATGATCCACTGGATATTTAAGGCCAACACTCGGCCTTCGTGGTCGGGATTTACCCTGTCATCCAGATCTACAAAAACAATTAAAATGCTGGAGCACTCAAAAGAGAATTCAGCTATCTCTAAACAAATGGACTTTACACTTTCAGGGTTTTTTTTTTTAAATAAATCATCTCATGCATCTCAGAGGCTGTCCGTTGAATATGTTTGATCGAAACTCCGTCAAGAACTTTCGAATTAGGCCAATATTGCAACTCATTATAAATGCGATAAAAACTAAATTTATGCAGAGCTAAGAAGGCAAATGATGACAATTCTTAAGCGCACTAAGGAAGTAACTCATCATTATCAAGTATTTAGCTAATAGCAATAAACCGGGACATTTTTAGAACACCCTTAAATAACTGTGGAAGTGGCGATCTCTTCAACTCAGGTTGTAGAGTGTTAGCAAACAGTGCGACAGGTCCCGACAGGTCCCGAGTTCGATTATAATAAACATTTGAGTCTTGTAGAAGTCAAGGACTTAAATAAACTGCAAATGTGGTAAATGTTAACGATATTTACATCCTTTCTTTCACTAACTGCTTGAGAGTTGACATGCAAACATTTGCAAATCTTTGGCAGGAAGATACCTAAAATTGCAGAAAAGATTTAAATACTAATTTCAAGGCAAGAGGTATGGCGACGTTTATTGACCCTGTAAATCAAGTAAATCAAAAAAATTTAATCCGTTTTTCTTTATTCATACTATAATAACCAAATCTTGTTTTCCGAACAGTTCCAAATTCAACTACATAATTTGTTTCGAGACTTTCAAAAAAGATTGGATTTTCACAAAAATGGTTATTTTATGCATTGTTTGCAAATATTTGGTTTAAAAAAGCACTAGACTCATTTCTCGACAAAAATCTCTCCTGGATAGAAAGTCATAATAAGATAAGCGATCATCTCAGCCATAGGTAATTTTTTCGGATGATGCAGCCCAAGTCATTTCGAGCAAAACCGACCAAATGTGGCTCAGATTGCCAGTTATGTAATTTTGAAGATAAAATATCACGTCATAGTGCCATCATCAGTAATTTAGTGTAAAAGTTTTGCCTGCTGTGAATAAATTTGGAATTTTATATCATTATTTACTACACAGTATCTCCTATTATTGCAAAATTTTACTTTGTGTAGAATTAAAGGGTAAAGTATTACCCTTAATAAACCTACCTCTTTCTATACATTTTCTACCCTCGTTTTTTTTAGATTCCATTTTAGCTTTATAGTAATCATTTGGTTATTAAAGTTCTGGATTTTGTTTAATTGCTTTTACCTATTGTTGTCCTTGTTGCGGTGCAACTGGTATTTGATAAAATTAATTAGTCTAGTTTATATTAATTTTTAAAATATCAATATTCTTTATCGTAGATAAGAATGAGTTATTTACCTACATTTATCCTTTTGTACTGAAAAATTCTGTAATGCAAACACGTGGTAAAAGTAATGAAAGTGAAACCTATTGAACACATTGAATAAACAAGTAAGACGCTGTGGGGGTTTTATAGACGGTTTCCAATCCATAGTAACGATTCAACGCAGTCCATTAGGCGATTCTGTTTTAATAGAAATTTGCAAAAAAGAAATAATTGAATACCTGATTCGTATATAATATATCCAAATAACTACAACTTCAGAGGAAAACTGATTTATCGGTTTTGAAAAAAAAGTAAAATTGAAATAATTACAGTGATCAATATCGTGTAACAGAATAATGCATAAAAAAGGAAATCATTTTTGAAATCACTTTGGAATATACCAGTAATGCAGCCATTTCTCTACGTGAGTATAACTTTATTAACACTCTGTGTATGAGTGTGTGTGTGCGTGTGGGGGGGGGAGGGTGGTTGTTTATAAAAAGATAAAACAGTTGTGGTATGCTGTGATTTATATACATTTTTCTATTGTTTCGAATAGAAAGGAAGTATGCACAAAACATACACAAATATATAAAACGAGATCCGTCATGGTTAAGAAATAAAACTGATCTATTCTAATGAAAATAATAGCAAAAATAACTTCAAAGAATGTATAAGTGGTAAATCTTGTCTCTGCCTAATGCAGTTTTGAAACATTAAAGCAACAGAAACAGCACTATGTTTCGTTAGTTAAAAACATATTTTCATCAAAAGTGTTCCAATGAATGTTATCCTTAATACACATATAGCCTTATATTATGTTTGCAAATCAGATAAGTTTGTTTTTCTAGAAACATTAGGACATTACAATATGATGCCAGCAACACGATAAAAAAGTTAATTGAGTTAATTGAACAAACCTACTAATGTGCTTGTCCCAAGCCAGGAACATATGGTCTAGTGGTTGGCGTTGTTTAATTAGTCACTTACTGTTAAATGTTCACCATTTTTACATTAGATTAGGTCGATTGTCATGTTTTATGTATAGTTTCACATTTTGTATTTGGGGGCCTTTTACAGCTTCCGTTATGGTATGGACTCTGGTTCAATGTTGAAGGACTTAATGGAACCTGTAGAAGTTTAAATTCTACTGCCATTTCGTGGGTGGCTGTCACATTGTCAATCATGTCACATCCCCTATTTTAATGCTAAGTGAAAAACTAACGTATATCTATATACCTAGTCTAATGGACGCAGTGTTAGACCATTCTACATTGTATATTTGCAGTGGCAATATCCAATTTCTTACTGTTTTAACTATGTAAACTCTCATTAGTTATTTTGACTGTTATGACATGGTAACATAGCAAAGAATATATATTCTTTGTATAAGCGAATTGTAAACTTGAGTAAAGCAGGTGATAAAGGAGGAGTGCATGAAAAATTTATACTCATTAACAATGTATTCATTTAACGGCTTTGGTTTATGTGTGGAATAAACGCGAAAATAGAATTGACTCATGTAAAAGAAAAAAAATATGGAATATATAACAGAATTGTCTTCTTACTTTAACTTGTGCCAACGTAAATGCATATTTAATAAACCATTACCAAATAAACAGTTTTTATGCTTTGATTTTTTTAGTTTAAAATTGTAAGTTTTGTTCATTATATTTTCAAAAGAATAAATCATAGCAATAAAGAGAATAAAAATTTGACATACAAAAATTATTGACATCAGAAGCCATAAATAAAAATTAATTTTAGATCCTGGAAAAAAATGAAAAACGGAAGACAAACAAACCAATATTAAAAATAAAGCTTGAGCAACACAAAACCTATGAAAATATATACTTCATATACTGCTGCGGCTGCAATGTTGCTACACATAATTGATTAATTTTTGGTTGTTCAACGTCTAGTGGCAAATATTCCCCGATATTCAGGACGAGAATAAGCTAAACAATTATCAAAATTATCGAAAGTGTTAGTGTGGTAGGACACAACAAGACAACGGCTTTTGACTGCCGCTGGAAAATGGGGAAGATGGGTAGGGATGAAAAATTTAGCATTTAATAGTGGTATTTGAGCCTTCTCTTTTTCGACATCTACAAAGGGGGTGTTTTAAGTGCAACCTGGGATCGAGCTGGGTCAGCTCTGTTGGTCGAGCCACGGAGACCACTCCGGTGTCCAGTGTTGCTTCACTTAAAGGAAGAGATAAATTTGAATTTCTCATTTAGAGCTTGCCATTTATTTTGCTACACATAAACGCAAAGTTCAAAGTGGGAAACTCAAATTCAAACTCATGAAAGCATGACTTTTTTGTTTTATCCTTAATAAGAAATTCTATGATTTAATTCTATTAAACTAGTCCCCAAATTCTGAATTATTACGTTCAAAGTCCCTGTTGTAGCATTTAGATTTGGTTGGGTTTGAGTGTTATTTTTTCTATGTTTTGATCTTAGACTTTCTATGTTTCAGTTTTAATGCTACTGTTGAGAGGTTACACTTGAAATTTCATATAGCATAATATAATTATTAATAATTTTTCAACATTGGTAATTTTGTATTTTGAGAGACATCATCTTAGTGATAAACAAAAAGGTCAGCTTTTCATCGTTTTCTCTTAAAGCCCATATTACTAACACATACGGTTTACATCAATTCCAACATTCTAATTTGTTAAATACCATTGTTGTTATCTTCATATTTGGCTTATTTGCGTTCACTACGTCATAAATTGAATATTTCATTTGGTTCATTAATAATGTAATAAGAAAATCGTTTTTATTTTTTACTGATCGTCCTACATTTGACCTCTAGCTTGTCTGATGACGCTTTACACTCAGTTAAATTTGTCTTTGGAGTATTTAATATAAACGATGTAAGATGTGGGTCGTGTATTTCTGACATATATTCAATATTCTCTCTTTTAAATTTTTACGAGTTTTTCTCTGGTGTTATGTTGAGGTCGTAAACTGCTTCCCAGTGCTTTGGCTGTATGCTATTCAATTATTTTCGAATACTGGAATGTGTGTAAGAAAGATTCAATCTATATTTTTTTCACATTGAAATTATAATTCCATGATTGTTATCCGGGTTACTTGCGCTCGTTTCGTAATGAACAGAATATTTCATATTGTTCATAAATCTTACTAGAAAATCATAGTTTTTTACTGAAAATCGTTTTCTGGCCCCTAGCAAGTCTAATGAAGCTTTAATAGAAAACGCTTTACATTCAGTTAAGTTTGGCTTTTGAATATTTGTATAAACGTATGTTAGATTTGGATTGCGCCTTTCTAGCATATATTTCTGTACCTTTGCTTTTTATTAGTAGTCCATATAAGATTCAGACAAGAGATGATTCATACAAGTCAAAAACCCACAACAGATCATTTAATTTTAATTCAGAAAATGTTACGGTATACATTTCTAGTATTAATTTGGCTTTTGAGCTTTGCACAATTAAGAAATAAATTACTTAGATAATACATAGAAATGACACTTCGCGAGAGTTATTGTTTTTGTTTTTCTTAGATAAATTATTCCCAAATATGTAAATCTAAATACAAAAATGACAATAACTGTAAATAAAGTATATAACACAATTACCGAACAAATCAAAGTCCATAAGACATACGGCAAAATAGGTATCACACCACCGGAAAGTTGGTAAAAAAGATTTGGTCTGTAAACTAAAAAAGCATCCTTCTTTACGTTGGTTTATTTTGACATCGTGTATCAACTCTAAAAATAGCAGTGTCTGCATTTATGTAAACTGGTACTACAATATATTAGGTCTGCTTCGAATTCGTATGAATGTAAAAAAATAAAATTGGCGCGAAGGTAAAGAGTTGATAGCCATTGGGATCTCTACATGTCTACAAGAGGTAACAAAAACGTGGTCAATAGAAATCAAGCTTCTAGAATATATCATTTATAGAGTACTTTTTGTTAGAACCATAAAGATGCTTTACAAAGTAAATTTGTTCCATACTTAACCAATATTTATTTGTGTATTTGTCACAATTTAAATAAAACAAAGGTGAATTACATTTTTATAGTTAAGAATGGGAAATAGTGCTATGATGTGAAAAAAGTTTTAATGTTACTAGAAAAGGGAAGGAGCGAGAGAAGACTAAAGGGACGGGCAATTGCGATATACACGACTATTTCAAAATCTAGAACAAGATGGAACACGACACACACGGACATATAACCTTGAACATATGCGGCCCAACAAAAATTACGAGGGTCAACTTGGATAGTTCAGATAGGTTAGCAGTTCTTGCCTCTTCAAAGGACACATATGACTCTGCCTGTTGTCCAATCACACTGAATCATTTGAATGATTCTCAATTCCAAAATGTTTTCTCACACAGGCCGTCATTGTTGCATTCTAGAAATTCTCCATTTCCTGTCTCGATACATTACAGTTCAATAAAACATGCCAAGGGATGTCTCATTCACGTTATCTCATCCTAAGAAAGAGATTAATTGTATTGTATGTCTTTGCCGTTTTATGTAATTGGAAAGTCATTTATCGAATAAGACATAATTTTCTAACAAAATGTCTGCTGAGGCAGTGTTGAAGTAATAATTAATCTCTAAAAACCATAAGCTAATTCCTTCAATGAAAACTTTATTATGTTTGCTTGTAGTTTATCATTTAATCCAATATTTATCCAGATATGATTTTGATAAACCAGAAAGAGTTTCCTCCAGGTGCTATATAAGTTTGAAGTTTTCTTGTCGTTGCTTTAGTCGGTTTATGTATGGTTGGTTTTTCAGGTTTTATAAATAATCTATGTCGGCCTATCCTTGATTTCTAGCAGGTTGCATAATTGACACTTAAGGCTAAAACTATTTAAGATACATTCCAGAAATCTACATTTCCTGTAGGAACTATTAAAGTTCTAGAAAACATGTCAATAGACGTTATATTCAGGTGATTTCAACCATTTAAAACTTGGTTAATTGGTTGGCGAGTCTTCCTCAGTTTGTTTACTATCATTTCTAGACATGATTTGTCAGTACTTGGAACAGTGTACAATCGGGTGATTTATAAGTTAATGTTAAAGATGATTTTAACTACCCTATGGATTCGTGCGTGTCCTACTGATGAGAGGTTAATTACTCCTTGAAATGCACTATAGCATATTAAAATTCTCCATACTTACGCAAAATTGTTAAACTTATGTTTGGATCATTTTGTCAACTTTTATGTTATATCAAATAATTTTAAAAAATCAATTTGGTATCTTTGAATTCTGTTTCATTCACAACCATATTATACGCCTTTTCAATGGATGGGAAACCAGACATCAATGTTTAACAGAAAAAAATTCCTGAATGTCCTTCTTGTGAAAAGGGTATAACATTTGTGCATGTGAAAAAAAAAACAGCATTTTACTATTATGTGTACGAAGTTACATTTTCGTCATCCTTTCAATGTTAAACTCAATGATAAATGTCGAAATTTTAAACTTTACTATACATTGAAAGTAAAAAAGCATAATTGAAAATGCTTTATGTTTTTATTTTACTACGCAAATGCAATCTGACCGCATTCTCAATTAAAGCAATAATCTCTTACTGCCTTTACTTTACAGTAATAATTTTTTAATCAATTATAGATGTACATTGAAATCAAGGTCAATTCGCATAAATTTTGTCTGTGCGTTAGAAAATTATCCGTTTTGAAAGGTGTTTATTCCTCATAAGTTTAAATGGTTATTGGTCATTTGGTTAGAAATATCTTCTAATATTGTCAGAAGATATATTTGTCAAGAACAGATCATTACATGGGAACGGAACAGGAATAAGTGGATCTAACGAGATCAGATTTTACTCGGTAAATATGGAAGGGTCTTGTTCTACAGAGAACAAATTGATATCCACATTTTGCTCTTTTGATGTGAGTCTTTTATTTCAAGAGACTTTTCATTTTCATATTGAACCTTCGTTTTTCTTTCCGTCTTATATCCATGAATTTAACATTCAAGAATGAAATGTGCCAATGGACATGTTTTATTTCAATGATATATGAGTATGTTTAGATCTCGGCTTTCCTATGTTCTGGTTTTCATGCCACTGATAAGATATTTATCCTTGAACTGCGCATGAATCATATTAAATTCATATTCAATTTACTAAACATTGGTGAACTTCTTATGTACTATGTTAACAAACGCATTTCATCGCATGACAAAAGTCAGGATACATTCTCATCTTCCGTCGAAGAACGATATCTTTTAATTTATCGCTGGCTATAAATGATTAATTTGTAGTTCATTCAAGACCTTTACTGAAGAAAATCAGACAATACGATTATTTGTGGAACTTAAGAATAGTTGGAGTTTTATCTATTTCATTAATGTTTTTCTAATAACATTAATTTGATGAGAAATCTGTAATGTTAGATGGAATACAAAACAAATTTCCAATAAAAAGAAACCGATGATACCAAAGGGTCAGACATAAATAGTTAATTTCTATAACAGACAAGGTCGTGGCGAACAAAACAAAAACGAAAGACAAACATAGTATGCACAACAATACACTGAAATCTAAAGCTAGAGTAATCAAACCCTACACAAACTAGGGTGAGTTTAGGTGCTTCGGGAAGGTGAGCAACTCCTGCCCCACCAGTGGCTACCGTCGTGTTACTCAGTAGACAAAACCGGTGTAATGTCACAATCAAAGTAAGTAACAAAGCCCTGGAGTATTATATAAACTGAGAAATATACAATACGAATAAAGGTGCAATAGATAAGAACGAAAAGTTTACAATGGGAAAATCAAAGACATCTCTGTTGTCGTTAAGTTGTGTTCTCAACCGGCCTTTACTGTCACTTTTTAGGTGAAAGTCAAGGTATGAGGCAGACCTTTCTGTTTCTGTTGTATCATTGATTTCAAGTTCAATTGAAAAGATCCGATCAACATCGGAACAAAACTTAGAATTATTCAGTGAAGGAACATCATCCATCTAACGGAACGTGCAACCAAAAGATTGAGCCAACTTTTTTGTTTTCTCTGTAGAAATCTCTGTATTAAATCAAGAACTCTTTATGAATATACTTTTAATACAAAATTGCCAATGTTGCATAAATACGGAGTAATTTTGTATGCTATATGTACATTTCAAGGAGAAACCTCTCATCAGTAGCACAAGAATGAAAACGTTGGAAGTCCAAGATACAAATATAGTAAAAGAAGCACTCAAATTCAAACAACTCGAAATGAGAAGCCGAATTCGACAGCAGAGAAAACTACTACGTACAATACTTTTCGTGACCTTTCCGTATTTTCAGTGCTTTAGAATTTTAACAAATATAGAAAATTCTGTAAAACGTTGCTAAATAACTTTCAAAACAACTGGGCTGGTGAATGCCCTCGGGGATTCCTGGTACACCAGAGTTTTGACCAAATTATTTTCCCAAGTTAAATATAAGTTGGGTATATAGTAGTTTAATCATAAGCTGAAATAGTTTAGTTCATCCCTTAGGAACATGGAATTGTTTAAATACTTAATATACTCTTGCTAAAAAAGGAATATATTTATTTTTGTCCTTAAATACATAATGAAACTGAATGAAATAAAACATTGATAGGATTCTATGCGAAACACAAAATTAGCATTTTTTCACAAAATATGGTTTCAAAACAAACAAAACTAGTCATCAGAAAAAAATCTTAATCAGCTTGAAGTAAAATAACGAGATTTGCGTAAAGATTTTTGGCATACATGATCAGAGTTATTGCATGCAAGTCTCCAAACTCGAATTTTTAACTCAGAAAATGTCAATATTCCATATAATTTACCGAGTGTATATAAATGTCTGTATACATATGGACTATCATCAATATGATTCATTTTGCACATGTGGAAAATGTAAATTTTTAAATAAGAAAGAAAAACTGACATAAGAACATGTTCCAGTGATTGTTTAGAACAAGCTAATAGAGGTGACCTATTATTGTAACCAAGAACTATTGGGACAAGGGGGACAAATAATTCAAAAGGTGCAATAATTTTTTTACGTCCTTCTCTCTATTACTCTCTCGCCACCTTTGTTGCTAGGAGTAACCAGAACGCAAGCTCCGGCCATTCCTCGACCAATGTTCATGCATTTTAACATTCTTGACATAACATTCTTCAATGAATTTTGAAATTGGTATTAT
The DNA here is from genome assembly GCA_032357055.1 of Geukensia granosissima. NCBI lineage: Eukaryota > Metazoa > Mollusca > Bivalvia > Mytilida > Mytilidae > Geukensia > Geukensia granosissima. The sequence continues at coordinate 10,923 of JAULBM010244945.1, forward strand.
TTTAGTATTTAATAATATCAATTTGAATGCCATTTGTCATAGCTCAATGTCAAGGAGTTGTTTCGCTCTTTGTTGCTCTTGTTTATTTTTGTTTTTACTAGATATGGATTTTCGTCATGTGGTTTATTAGCAGTTTTCTTAATCGATAGAAGATCAGTATAAGGATCTGTTGAAGATTAAGTTTTACTTACATTAGGCATTGTGGGATAATTTTAAATTGTGATTTTAAAGATAAGAGATAATTTATTTTGCATTAAATATTCATATTTTGGGGTTTTTATGAAGTTTTATCTTTTACTTTATTGATTTATCACCGCACTTCAAGACATAAAACCTTTATATATTTGCAGTTTCATGGCGTCGAGTGAAACAGAATAGTTATTACATTGACGTTTACGTTTAAATTATTTATTTGCTCTATTTCCAGAAGCTATGCTTTTATAGTATGCTTTATAACGTGTTTAACATTATTTGTCTTCTTGAGGTAAATATGTTGACAGTAAATACTGAAATTATAACAGGAAAAATCATAGATAAGTTTATCTTATTTCTTACAGCTAATAACATCAAATAGACGGAGAATTAAAATTTTAAATAAATTAAATTCCCTAAATTAATTTCAGATGTATTCCAGATCTACATTTCATAAAAGATATGTCCCGAATATTTCCATCTTCAAAAAAACGCTCCTAGATATAAATCCCTTATGCATCCATCTTTATAAAATATGCCCGTAATATCACCAGTTTTGAAAAATATAATAATATGCCCATAATATATATATATATACGAAATCCACATCTTTTCTGGATTGTGTTTTGCATTATTTCTCGTTAAGCTGTTGCGGACGAAACAATATATATATGTTTTAAAACATGCCACCACTACACTTTATCCCGTTTTCAAAAACTTGTCCCTTTTATTCCCATCCATAAAAACATCCCTTTTGTATTAACTTGATAAGTAAGTAATCTACATCTTTAAAAACAAACCCTTAATATCTCAATCTCAGTGCCTCACTGTATTTTGAACGTCTTTTTCAGATGTCAAAAACAAGCCGTGGCGACAATTTAAAGATTCTCCAACTTCAACTGATAATGTTGATAGTTATTTGTTATCATAAAATAGATATCCATTAGGGGGAATAGATAACAATGTTTTAACATTTTTGGAATACCCAATAAGATGCAACATAGATTTGTTACGATAATTCGTCCTAATATGTCAACTGAATATTTATTAATGACGTAACTCAATCTCTTCTTACTTCGACGAGAATATGAAATAGTAATTACGATTGTTTAACAATTCCATTTTATATTCATTGGAGATTTGTTATACACTCATTCATCCTTATTATACATAGTATTATACATATTTAAAATAGAAATAGTTGCTGTCATTCATAATAAATAAAAAGGATACAAAAGGGGTAGTTTAGGATACTATAACAGGCAAATAGAAGGAAAATGTAATCTCATTCATGTTTTCTGGGTCATTTTTAAGAGAAATTAAAAAAAATCATTTTGTACCAGTGCAGACTGAAAAGACTTTAGAAGACAGATGAATAAATACCAAATTATAAAAGCTATTCCAGTTTCGAGGATAACAATCCTCCAGATGAGCAATGAAGAAAACGTTCAAGTGAACTGTTAAATGTTCCGTCAAAATAAGAAAATGTTGCCAAAAAGAATATTTTAATTCGAAACATCAGCTGAAGTAAAAGTTTGACAACAAATATGGGAAGTGACAATTGTTTTTTCCCACATTTATTGATAGTTTATTTTTAGGAAGTTCACTTTGATAACAATTTTGGATGCCTGAATCAATAGGACTTGCCTTAAGAGGAGTGCATAGCATATCCAGAAGATCTACTTTCCCAAATTAGAGATTATAGCTTTTTAAATAAAGTTTTATATTGATTTAAGGAGATTCGTTTTTCCGTAAACATATTGTAGAAAAAGATACGACCGACAGTCTCAATTAGCCCTTGCCTCGACTTTTAAATTCAAATCGACAACAGAATGAATTTCATGATTAACCATTAAATTTAATATTTGATATCAAATTTATATTTTATATCACTACCAAAGGCTTCTAACACGACTTGTTTCTTTATTTCAATTAAGTCGATAGGAATAACTTCTTTGGAAAGGAACAAAATCATGGGTTTATGAACAGGTCCTTGTGTAAACAAAACACTAAGCAGTGAACTATTACACACCATACGAGTTTTAGTAGATTACACTGAAAATTTAAAGACAATTGTACATCACATTTTATTTCAATCGTACTCAAATTTTCAACATATACTCGGAGTTACCCGTGTTCAATGCATGGACTTTGGTACCACACCACGTAAAACTTGAATTTTGTGAATAATTAGAAATACAAAACAACTGTGAAAGATCCAAATTTCATTATTGCGTTCTGTAAAAAAACCCACCAGGGTTGTGTCAAACGCATGGAGAGTAAAGTAAAAAATTATCAATCACCTTATAATATAACCGTACATCTATATATGTAAAAAAAGTGTATTACCTTTAAACAGCTCCGAATGAATATTTCTCCTACTATGGCTGGATCCTGGCTTTTCTGTGTTTTAGTTCGGTGCTGCTATAAAATGTTACCCCTTGAAACACGTGTATAGAATAAAGAAGATCACTTTGTTAAAGTTAAATTAAAAAATTGCATTTAATAATTCAAAAAAAGAAAATTCTTATTTATTCTGTAATTTATAAGATTTTAATTTAGAAGTTGTGCTGTGAATAAGTTTCATTGGTAAAGGTTCGTGATGAGTAAACAGTTCTAGTTCTGTCGGGAGACAGTGTTAGTATCAAAAACAGCATGAATAAGATGAAAAAAGTGCCAAAAGGATAACAGTCACGGATAAGATAATTCAAACAACAAAATATACTTGTATTGCTTGCAATTTGCTAGCTTTATTAAGTCCAGTGTAGAAAAACCCATGCAATGGATCAAAAGTCCATAGTTCAAAGAGACATGACAAATTTAAACAAACTTAAAGATAAAAAGGAAACAACAAGAACAAAGGTAAGGTCTTCATGAACTCAAAACAAAACAAGAGTAGGATCAGGTGCTTCTCGTCCGTCATTTAACTCTACTCTAGGTTAATATCAATCCGAGGAGATGTCAACTTATTGTTAAATTGTTGATACCAGGCGCACATGTACAACTAGTAGAGATACACTGATACCATATAGATTCATGATGGCGACCATAAATTCTAATTAGGATGGACGACCTTATCCTTGATTGGACTATTCTTGTTTTAGTATAATAGCAATGCTCTCTTCAGAAAATCCTTATACTTGGAACAGCCACGAAAGTATCGAAACAACTGCGACACATAAACCTTTTGAAATAAAAGGTAGGATACTTTATTTAAAGTTCACAGCAAAACTTTATTTTAATGAAAAAAAATTAGTAAAGTTAACTCTTCTACCTCTACCATCCATAGAAGACAACAGCCTCATAACATAAATTATGAGTATTTTCAGTACTTTTATTACTACATACTTTACATCAGTGACCACAAAGAATAAAAAAACCATGTAAAGTGCAACACCACACGACAAAGCCGAGGCCTTCTTTTATAACCACTCAGTTTTTACAGATTAAACAATCACACACAATCATAGTATATAGAAGCAAGACAAAAACTTAAAAAAAAAAATATTAACACGCCTATACGAGTTGACCCTGTCCAACTGAATGAAAACTGCGCTCACTACGCAAAAACCTTACAACGCCCCCAATGGATTAACAATACAGAAGAAATTTATATCAGTCTAATTCATCAATTCGAACGACTGAACTTATATTTATTTATGGTAACAAGATCATTGATTAAAAATAAATAAGCAGTAAAACATAATAGAATAAGTTAAGAGTAAGGAGATAATATCCAGTTTCTGTGATGTTTTAGATTTTAAAAATTTCTATAAAACAACTTGATAATTAATTTTCCATACTCACCATTCTAATTTAAGGCAAAGTAGATTTTGTTGAGAAGAATTAACAAATGGACGAAAGTGCATGTTTGTTATCGTTAGCTCAAAGACAAAAGATTCATTTTCATCTAGAAAGTCAGATATTGAGAGCAAAAATTTTTGTCGGCTGAGCGAAGACCCAAAAACTATCCATAATATTTCATGAAATTTAGCTTAGAAAATTTTGATTAGACAGAGCGTTGGCTCGAGCAAGAAACACAGTTGAGAATATTTTACAAACTCAGGATTCCATCAAAATAAGCAGGTTGCTAAAGACAATATTAGTTTTTTATAGTTATATTTGATAAACCAAATTATATGATTAATTATTCTCGATTATTTTACAATTCGGATTTTCTATTCGGAACGTGTTTTTGTCTTGAAAAATTCTGCAGTCCTATAATGCTATTGGTTTATCGACGGTGTTGGTACAATAGGTTTTGTGTGTTCAAGCTACCACTATTTTTAGGATTTTTGGAACTTAAGTATATTTAAGTTATTCACTAGTTATCCGAGATTGGTGAAATTGCTACATTCTTCTACGTTTGTTATGACCCATCTTTTGCTATTTTTAGGTATCAGCGGTCGAAAAAGGCCTCGCTCAAGTCCTTTAAACACTTAAAATACTAATTTTTTAGAACTGTAACAAACTTTATTTGTAGGGTTTACAGTAATTATTTTAAAAGGAGTTTAAGGGACCAGAAAGCAATGAAGAAACATGTTTACAAATGTTGAAAAGGTATTTTGAATATTTATCTGCTAATTATACATTTCAAGGAGTAAGTTCTAGTTAGTAGCATTAGAACCAAAATCGTAGGAAGTCTGAAATCCTAACATAGTAGTGGAAGTAATCAAATCCAAAACAAAGAGGAATAAAAAGCCAAATCCGTAATAAAACATTGCTGACGTCGCTGTGACATCACAGATCATCTGTAGTCTGAGTAAACGTTCAATCTAGCCCATTGTAAGGCCATTTTTGTTGGCGTTTGTTCTAAGATAGATGACCCGGCTGCAAGACCAACAATCAGAATGATTTTTTTCAATTTTTTCTGTCTTTAAACAACTTTTAATGATAAGTATTACACCCCCCTAAAAAAATTAAAAAAAATAAAAAAATAAAAAAACAACGCCTGATATTCCATGAAATATTAATATAGTCCTCTTTTATTTGAAAATGAACATTTTATACAACAAAAATGTTTAAATGTTTTGGTATTATTATACCTGCTTGATTTTTAGAGTCTAAAAGACCTTGGTAAATCTACTTCTCTATGATTGGGTGTTTTTCTTTCACGCTGAGACTCTCCAGTAGCTTTATTATCCCCTATTTTACCATTGTGAGGATAAGATAGTCCACAAGGACGACGCTGGAAATTGACATAAATGTATTTTAATTGAACTAATTGAGTCGTGTTATCATACCTCGTCGATTTGTTATTTCTCTGATTCTTTACGAATTTTATAACGATTTTAAGTTTCAAAATGAAACAAAAACGAAAATAAAGTGTAGGAATTTTTTTTCAATTACAGTTATATTGTTATTAGCTTACTTAAGACTGAAAAAAATAATAGAATGAAGAAAATGATACCTCATTCGGTCTGATTTCACGGAATATAGCCTTTGATGTCATGAGTATTTTCCTATTACCTTTTTGAGGTATAAGTCTCAAACGACCAATCCGTTGGATCTTAAGATACTGTGCATTTGTTTACATTAGAGTACAGCAGCATTTTTAAACCGAAGTCCGACACAAGCAATATGAAGACATCAGAGGACTTTGCTCTAGTTTCATGAAATGTAACCACAATAATGTTTCATTTATGTTACTTATAATTATACTCTATGTCAGAGTTTGTTGGAACGGCTAAAAATGTTATGAAAGAAAAACTGTCTGCCGTATTCTTATAAAATAGTGTTTATTTTGTAGATTGAAAAAAGTGCAAGTAACT
>JAULBM010245055.1:0-16885 GCA_032357055.1 Geukensia granosissima
ATGCAGTTCCGCCAGCAGGCGGCTTTTGGGAACTCGGCGAGTTCGATTCTGTTGCTCCAGGAATGACCAATCCTTGGAAAGGTGCATCAAAAATAGCTCCGTTCGACCAAGAGGTTAGTCAGATAAATATCAACCAATAAAAAACTCATTTTATTGAATAATCTGAATGTCTTTTATGTATTTTATCCGGGTGGATAATATATTCCCTTTTAGTTCTTTGGGGACATTTTCTCTTTAATATTTAAAGCTTTAATGCTTTGTTTCGGTAGGAGGAATTTGGTCAAAATTTCGGTTAAATAAGCTCAAAACATTTGCATCTTCCAAAAAGCTGTGAACGAACAAATCTCACAAGAGGTAATAATGCCAATGGCTTTTTTTTACACGCATTTCCTCTTATTGAGTTAAGGAATTATTGTACCAATTGCAACCAACGATTTGTTCTTCCACGATCCTTCTTGAAGTGGTTTGAAAATATGACACCAAATTAATGATCAATATTTGAACATGGAGTGTATTCCTTTAATGTTTGATTGATGATAATTTTCAAAGCAAACATTAACTGGTGAAACGTTTTATTTTTTACGTGACAAATTTGTATTATTTAGACCTAAAATTGCCGAAAATACTAAATATAAAATGTTATGCGTGAATTATGTAGAAATATTGCTTATATTCACATAAAAATTAATTCAACATGGGTAATTTTGCATTTGTTCAGCTGATAAAAAAGCAGTAAATAAACAAATAAGAAATCATTCGGCTCTAAACAAAAATCTTCATGATTCTTTGTTTTGGTCAAAATAGATAAATCGGTAATTCAGTGTTTCCTTGCTTTTTGTTTATTAAGTGTAAAGTATTTTTTGTTTGGATCACCTGGAAACTTCTTTGTTATGGCGCAGACTTTTAGAAATAATTTTTTTCTCTGAGTTTTAAAACGTTAACCTGTTGTGTATGAAAACCATATCAACTTGAAGTAAATAATGGTACAATTTTTTACGGTTTAGCTGTTGTTGTATTATACAATTTTTTTTGTAGTTTTACATTATAATGAACGTTGCTGTGGGTGGAGTTGGATACTTCCCCGACAAATGGAGGAATTCACCAAATCCCAAACCATGGAATGACAAGTCTGACTTTACTGCACGCGATTTCTGGCAGGCAAAGAATCAGTGGTATCCCACATGGAATCCAGACAAAAATAACGGAGAAGACGCTGCAATGAAAGTTAATTATGTGAAAGTATGGAAAATGAAACCATAGATTCTTATGAAATAATAAAGATGTTAAGTTTATGTTGTTACATATTTCTATGTTTACATGACATGTTTATATGCAGAATCTTGAAATGAAATATGCACATAAATTTTGCAGTATTCGAAGTTAAATGAACATATTTACTGTCCTTGACATTAACCTTCCTATATGTTGTTCTGTCAAACCAAAACACACCATTATGAGTACATACGCCATATTAACTGTTGACATGGATCTAGTTAAAATAGAATGAAAAGAAAAAAAAACCAAACATTTAAAATCTTCCTTTTGCAAATGAAAAGGCAGAAATAATATAAATCTGTCCTATATTAAAAAAAATTCAAAAAATATTAATCATTAAAAAACAATTACTAAACATGTTAAACAGTTAAGTTGTACTAACAATCAACAAACTACTTGCACAGTTATGGTCCCATTATGTAAGAAAATAAAAAAGAGTATAACAGTTTCGTTAAATACATGTACATAAATTTTTGTTCGTAAAGTAAAACAAGGTCTCTTTCTGTAAAATCTTAAACAGATCATTTAATTATAAAATAGGAAGAACACACATTCAGTGTATCTAGAAATATTAAACAAAGTGGTATGCATTTGTAATATAAAAGTTAAATTATCTCCAATGAATTCGCCTCCTTTAAGCAAATCAAACTACTGTGCCAAAGCTTCATGAAAGGTTTCATTGTAATTTCTCGAATGGTTTATGAGATAAACTTGTAAAATTTAAAACAATTTAGTTGAATTATCTGCTACTTAAATGGAGTTAGAGTAACGAGCTTCTAAAAACAAATCTACTTTTTGTGCTTAAGCTTTGTAAGAAGTTACATTAAAATCCTTTAACCGCTTTAAAGGAAGACGCAGCTAACAAGATACACCACTATAAAACGTCCATCTGTAAACTGAGTTGTATTATCTGCCATTGGAATAAAACTTTTTAATAAGCTTCCTTTATGTATCTAAACATTGTGTATAAGCTTCAAATGAAGTTTCATTGAAATCCTTTGAAAAGTCAATGAGGAGCTGTGCTTAAAAGGTCACACCATGTTAAACGTCAACTTATTAACTCTACTGTCGGAGCAGTTCACTTCAGAAATCGGCCTGTTTCAATTTTATCATATTTCAAGCTGTTTTGTATTCATCCATGCTTAATTAAAATATCAGTATCACTAAGTCGTTGATAAATTTTCAATAGTTGAGCAAATTTACTCAATGGTTTCTTCAAATCTTGTTAAGTTGCATTGTCTTTAGGATTTTGCATGGAGAAGGGAGATAACTCACTTTGGCGGATTTTCTTAAATTATCTGTTAAAAGCCCCTATCATGTCATAAGTACAAATTTTTGGTTGTTTTTTGATCAGATAATTATAATTCACAGCTTAACACCACATATTTGGCTATACAATCATTATTTAGGAAACTTGATTTTTAATGCACCAAAAAATGTACTATAGAAATTTTCCCAGTCCAGTCACTTTTATACCGAAAGTAAAAAAATCACTTGAGCATTAAGAAAATACTAAAAATGATGACATACCAAGATGCATTTTCAGTAAAAAGTATGCCACCTATATCACATTTTAAAATCTTCAAAATTGTAAAAAGGCGATTTCCAAAGTGAGCCGCTTTGAAAGTAAGTTTGGTTTTTTAAATGATGCGCGATACCTGCATATCTACGAATTAACTTCAAGCTCAATGCAAAGTTTCGTTCTTATCCTTTGAATGGGTTAGGATGATATGCGCTTAAAAATTATATGGCAAAAAAAAAAACTGACAAATAGAAAGAGTTTTCTATATACCCCCAAATTTTGTTTGCGGGAAGGTATAAATGTAAGCAACTATTTAATACATAATTTTGATTTTCCGCCGGTGTCGTAGAGATTTTTCGGAGTATTTTTCAAAGTCATCATTCTGTCGTGAACCACGTAACAGTGATCATAAACAGATAGGGGAAGGCAAAGTTTAGTTATGTGTCACACGTTTAAAGTCTATAATCTAAAAAATTTTTTGAGAATTAAAATTTCTTTTGTATATAACTTTATTGATTTGGCCTTGGACGAGAAATTTTGTGTAATGGCAAAGGTATTCTAAATTTAAGTAGTATTTAAGCATCTAGTAGAAGCACTCACATATATCCACATCAGGCATGATGTCCATAGGTTTGGCATTGTGTTTTGTCACATGTATATTTTCAAAATATTGCTAGTTAAAGCAATACTATTTAACGAATACACTTTTTACTTATCCGGGCCATTAAGAGCTTTTTAAAATGAGTGATATTATGTCCTGTCCTTAAGCAGAGCAGTAAGAGTTGCTTTTTGTAGAATGTAACTGAATAAACTCATCTTAAGTTATTTATTTCCCGAATTCTATCCTTTACAGTGCATATATTTCTACTTTACTGACGATGAGAACGAAAACTAAACTGTTTTTCGTAAATGTCATTTCACTGTTAATTAGAATATAAAAATGAAGATATGAGGTAATTGTCAGAGGAAACTTCGAATCTGAAGATCTCCAAAAGGCCTACAAGGGTGCAATGCTTATCCTTTTGAAAAGCTCTAAATCGCCCATATAAAAAATCGTGTATGCGTAAAATAATATTACTCTAACCTAAATATTGTTTATTATTTCGTGAGTGTTTTATTGTTGTCAACGATTCATTTCTATCTAAAATTGCCTGGTCAGCAGAGACAATAACACTTAACAACAATAAAAAATGTAAATATTAGTAGAATCGCTATATATAGTTTACACCCTGTTTGCACGATCCAACATATTTAGTCCAATGTAAAATACCAATGAGAGAGATCAGAAGTGCAAAGTATACATAGACAAGACAAATTTATAACAAAAATAAAATGAAAACATAAGATACAAAGGCTTGGTATCCACGAACATCTTTAAAAACAGGAGTATGAACAGGTGCTCATGAAGGGTAAGCATCATCAGTCTTCAGATTTCCATTCCTTGGTAAATTGACAATCAACACCATCTTTGTTGACATTTAATTTGGATTTAATCTGCATGTGTTTTTCTAGACTATTGCAGATTCTCATCTTGATTCAGAAGAGTTTTGAATCAAAATTTTCAAAATTGGATGTCAATTCTATAAAAATTGCAATGGGAATGCAAGTATGCATTATTATCCGTATTGCTGTTATTACACATGTAACCAACTGAAAGGCATAATAAAAATGTTTGTTCTACAACAGTCTGTTGCAACTTTTGGTCATTGTTAAACGAAATGACAAGTTTTGGTTGCTATATTGGGATCGTGATGTGCAAAATGAACCGTAAAATGAGAACAGGATTATTTAAATTCGGGAAATTATTTTTGCCTGTCATCGATATTCAAGCAGGCTCGACAAAAATACACACGTGAACGCAATGCGAGTTCAATTCCTATTTCTTAAATAAACCTGATATATATTGGAATTTCATTGTAGTTTAAACAGGTTATTAGGTCAGCGATAGTAGTAAATGTAGTAAAAACTTATATAATCAACGCAAAACCAACACAGATCACGTGGTTGCTTCTAGATAAGGAAAAATGACCGCGCGTCTGTTATCTTGAAGACTTCATACAGGGCATAGTCGTAAGACTTTGACATTGATTACAACAGTTATAGTATACGTATTTGCACCTTAATACTAAGTCCCCAGTACCATTCCAGATGATCTAAAACTAACTGATCACAAAGAAAAGTTGAAAAAAGACAAAAAACAGATAAAAAAGTTATGCAAGATAAATTGTATTTCGTATTATTATAAAATAGTGTTTATTTTGTAGATTGAGAAAATTTTAAGCAACTTGAAATCATATGTTTTAGTAATCACGATCTATTTTTTAGCTGCTCCGAGTTTTTTGATTCTCTAAGGGAATATTAAATTGTAAAATTAGCAATTTGTTTTGCCGGAAAAGGATTTTTGCAGGAGCTAGCGCAAGACCGGGGGAACACACTGTCAACACTTCGTAATAATGAAGTAATGAAATTAAGATTAAATAACCTGTAAATATGTTTTGTAGCGAACCTGAAAAAATTTTGGACCTTATTGGACAGCAATCGCCTGTTACAAAATTTGCTAAAGATTTTGAAATTACTGCTTGCTGAGGTAAGTGTTAAAGCGGTTCTGCTAGATGAGCAAGCAATTTTGTGAAAGGAATTCGAAGCTACCAAAGGCAGACAGAAATCGTTGAGTCGGAAAACAGACAAGACCATGGCCAACAAAATGAAACGAAAGACAAACATAGAACACAACACACTACACTGAAAACTAAAGCTGGAGTACACGAACCCTACAAAAACCAGGGTGAGTTCAGGTGCTTCGGAAGGGTAAGCAACTCCTGCTCCACTAGTGGCACCCGTTGTGTTACTCAGTACTCAAAGCCGGGGTATCGTCACAATCGATGTTGGTCACAATCGGTATAGGAACGGATTTGTATTATTATTATTTCCAGGTCCGTGGTGGTGACCTTGATGAGGGTTGAGTGCTCACAAACCGGTTAAACCCGTCCACATACTGTTCCAAACCAGGAACCTGTGGTTTAGTGGTTGTCGTTGTTTAATTAGTAATTAATTGTTATATGTTCACCATTTTTGCAATGAATTAGGTCGATTGTCGTGTTTTATGTACAGTTTTACATGTTGTATTTAGGGGGCATTTACAGCTTCCGTTACTGTATTGACTCTGGTTTATTGTTGAAGGCCGTAATGGGACCTGTGGAAGTTTTAATTTTACTGTCATTTAGTGGGTTGCTATCTCATGGACAATCATGTCACATCTCCTATTTTTATATTTCTGTCATGGGAACCAAGCATACCCCCCTTCCATCTACCAGTTTGGAGAGTTGAGAGTTGGTTCCAAGTCAGACGTATTGGTATCCCTAGATTGATTGTTTGTTGGTTGCTTAACGTCCAGTGGCAAATATTTCATGCATATTCAGGGCGAGAACAAGTTTAACAATTCTCAATATTGAAAAGGGAGTGGGATGGGACACAACAAAACAACAGTTTTTGACTACGACTGGAAAAGGGAGTGATGGGTAGGGACGAAAAATTGAGCCGTTTGTAGCGGCATTAGCCTTCTCTTTTTCGTTAACTTTCAAAAGGAGTCTTTTACGTGCAAGGAGCGTGGCTGTCTCCAAACACGTCACCCAATATGGTCTACGACATTGCTTTTCGTATTATAACCCAACGAAAGGACCTCCTCTATCCGCCACCTGAGGTTCGCACTGGACCAGCTCTACGAGTCGGGCCCTGGAGACCGCTCCGGTGCCCAGCGTACCCCTAGAGTAATTCTGAATCTATACCTGAGAACCTTGATGTAGATGCGATTAAATTAGAAGGTTTTGCCACTGTGAGTATGCTGAAACATCATTTTAACACCTTTTAAGGCTACTCAAAGCAGACTTTCCTTTCCCTATATAGGTATTCGAGTAAATGAATTGGGTGAACTTCGCCAAGACAGTCTGAAGACAACAGATCGAGGTAAACGTGGAAAAGGATTTTCAAGACAAGTGCAGGCAGATTCAACCATTCTAGGAAATCGAGAATTTTTTCTAAAAATTAATGATAATAAGACAGAGTTGTTTGCTTATCTAACAGAACAGCCTTTTGACCCATACCTCGAGTTATCAGAAAACAATTATTTCAAACATGGCTACTTTCGGAGTGGTTAAATATTCAGGCAATGGTGGTTGAATATTTATACATTCCGCCCGACCAACGAGCGGCCTTTTCAGTAGGAGTTCTACCTGCAGGCGGAGAAATGAAAAAAACTTTTTTCTATACCCCTGGTACTCTCGGGGTCGTTGTCACACAAAGTCCCATTAACTTGCAGATTGCATTGATAATCAGTGCACAGGGTTTAATAATTGCTTTCATAATTTAATAATCACGGAAATAATGTCCGATGGAAAAGCGTGAAAATGGCATACCAATTAGTGCAACTAAAATGTACATCGCAACCATTACATGTGTCTATATGTAAAAGGAGTCTTGTGTTGAGATTTTTAAAAAGAATTATATTTTCTCCCTTAGACTTTTAGAAAATTTGTGATTGAATTAAGATCTACACCATATCTGTTAGTTGTGCCGGCTTTGAAAAAAAATACACTGTAACGGTAATTTTTAAGGAAATATTTGCCACTGGGCGTTCTATCGGTAAAACATTTAGGATTAAATAAACAATCAATTATTAAGAAAAGTAAGTCTGAGTCTTGGATATTCCGATGTAAGACGAATACAGAGTGCAGCTTATTTTAAAAGCAGATTAACCTTTCTTTATCAGATGCATAATCCTGTATCCTGGCACTCTTAATAATTACGTTGTTGGTTAACTTAGGTTATTAAGTAAACACATCACAATTCGTACCATAATATCACAGTACAAAAAAAATTTGCAGATTAATAACCTTTGTTGAAAATTATTTTACGTTTGGTGTAAACGTAAAGACTTCTAATTGGAATTAATGCCAATTATTAAGGCAAATACGGTAAGCATTCACCTTTATTTGGAAATAATGGTCTTTTTGGGGAGAAAACGATGTCTTTTAACCAGTTTTAATTTTGTTTTGTTTTCCGGTTATATTTATCATTGAATTAATTGTTAGAAAATTATAATTCATTGATTGATTGATTGCTGCTAATCATCCAACGGGCAATTTTTCAGTCGTGTTCAGGGCGAAAACAAGTTAAACAATGAATAATTATGAAGACTGCAAAGCGAGGACAAAAAAGGTGAAAATTTTACTGCCAATGGAAAAAAAACGGGATTGGCAGTCTCTCTGACATTAACCCCATATCTTTTCATTCCGATAAGCAACGGGGAACTACTAAGACAGTAGAACAAATTTTCGAAATGGGGACTTGCCCTCCGACAATTTCCAACCTTTAAATTCATAACCGCTCTCAACATAATTTGTAACCAGTATTAAACAGTGTGAAAGCTCTGAAAGTCATCGATCTCCAATTAAATAATTTTATATATATTTGTTGGAATTAACATCTAAGCTAGTTTCTGTCCGTGTAACATTTGAATATTAAACTAAGTGTATTTTATTTTCAGATGACCACACAGCTTCTGATTTTTCTTTCCTTTTGTGGTATTTGTTCAGCTCAGTTGGGTCCTCCCAGATTTCAGCTAACAGATCAAGGTGTTGAAGTAACAATTCCAGGTAACTGTTACATCTATGGCTTTATGTCTTCAGGCTAGTGCGACCCTGGGTTTCTCTTTTCATTGAAAAATTCTCTAGGTTTGTTTATAATGTAAGTTTTTCATTTCTTTCTTATCGTGTTATAATTAAAAAGTATGGTTTTTGCAAGAGTCCCCGTGTTGATTTTTGTATTTCTTTTGCAGTGTTTAAATCTTACAAATGTACATATAGCATTCCAAACTTCTCTACATTTATTTAACATGATTGATTTTGTATTTTTAACAGTATTACTCAAATATATTATTGACATGTATACATTAGTTTTTTGCTAGAAATATGACATGTTATAAAAGTTTTAAACAAACTTATTTTGTTATTTTTACTTTTCTCTACTGTGTACATACTCTTTTTCCTTTCTCACACACTTTGTTTTCCTCCCTCTTAATAGCCTTCTCGTCATCCCAATTACAAGAGACAACGAAATTCGTTAGTCTTGACAAAAAAACCCAAAACTAGGCGATAAGCCAACAGATAGACGGAACGATATACAAATAATATCACAGAACACTACACAGAATATCACATGAACAGCCATTGAACAGTCTTATGAAAAATCTTCCAATAACATGAATATGACCGTTGGCTGTTTGGGTTTTGTTCTATCAGATATGATCCCCAAAAAGAACGAAATCTCCTGCAGTTGTATGGATGGCCAAAAATGAAACTTGCCATTTCTACAGTAATTTGCCGATTCACTGGTTCATAACGATCTTAAATGTCAAAACTGCGATGTTATGCAAGAGAAGGAAGGAGTTGTCTACGAAATTTTTAAATAAATAGTCTGTGTAAAAGGACATAAACAAACAGTTGTTGACTAATTAATTATTGATGATTGCTTAACGTCCAATGGTAAATATTTCATGCAGATTCTGTGGGTCAACACTTTTAAAAGTTTGTAAGCAATAGTTAAACGCATTCCTTCCAAAATAAGTCTCATTTAAACGTCCTATCTCAAAGACGTTTATATAACCTGTCAAACCAACGTACGTCGATACCTTGTGGTAGAAGAGACGAACTAAAATTATCTATATTCTGATTGGCCTTAGGGCTTATACCTGATTATCATTGGATCGATTGATAGATTATTGCTTAACATTCAGCGGCAAATACCGGGTATTTCATGTATATTCAGGACGAGAACAAAGGGGGGTAAGGCCGGATAATTTTCTAACAACTGGATGCCAGTAATAGGAGCTTTTTTCCATACACCAGCCGCCCTCGGCAGATGAAGGTATTTTCATGGAAAATGTACTTGATACGTTATTTACTGTATAAACTGCATTAAAAATACCTTAACCATCTGAAAATTTTAACTACGGTCTACTGATTGAAATCTTTTTTTAGATTTTTTTTAGTAGAAAATTGTACGAAACGTATAGAACAAAGCCATACTAGTGTTTATTACCCTTTAGTATGACAAAAACATTGCAAAGATGATATATGATTGATTGATTTTTGGTTGCTTAACGTCCATTGGCAAATATTTCATGCATATTCAGGACGAGAAAACTTCGAACAATTATCAATAAAGAAAAATTAGTGGGATGGGACACAACAGGCCAAAGGTTTTTGACTGCCACTGGAAAAAGGGGGTAATGTGTGGGGACGTAAAATTTAGCCTTTTGTAGTGGCATTAATCTACTCTTTTTTCGAAAAATACAAAAGAGCGTGGCACTCTGCAATCAAGTCACCCACTACGGTCCACGGCCAGGTTTTCCGTATTATAACCTGGCAACCCCCAACGCGAGGGCCTCCCCTATCCGCCATCTTGGGTTCGCGCTGGGTCAGCTCTGTGGGTCGAGCCCTTGAGACTGCTCTAGTGCCGAGAAAATATGGTGTAGTCAACATAACAAATGGATGGTTGTTTTAAAGGCCGGGTTGACAGAAAAATGTTAAAATTCGGCTACTTTCCATGCAGATTATATACTATCCGTATCAATTATGATCTTTGCCATACTGTATATCATAAAGATTGATTGCATTCTGTTGAATATTGATAAAAATTTCGATACTGCACTACGGTATGACTTTTAAGTTGATATTTGCAACTCAATTTTTATTTTTAGCTGTAGTTTTAGATTTTAACTACTAAAACAGCTTTAGTTAATATGTTTTATTTCTGATATTAGTATCTGTATGTTAATAGTGTATGTTCTTTACAATGCGTTATAGTTTTATTGTCTAATTTAATATTAATTTGAAAAAAATATTGACGTCGTCTGTTAGTCGCAACCTTTCACTTTCAAAAGTAGTAAAATTATACACAACCTTAACATACCTGCGACACGATAAAAAAATTGGCATTATGAAATTGTATTACATAATGACATAACATATTTATAACGATACAAGGGAATAAAAATTTCATTGCCCCATTTACGATTTACATTCTGATATCACTACATAAAATAACGACTTTTTTGTTTGCTGAATATTGTCGCTTTTTATAAAAGAGGTGACATTAATTTCATTATATAAACGTATTTATTTTCAGTAAACGGTTATTCTAGAGCTGCAATACATTACAGTATTAACAAAGAATTAGCAGGAACTACAGCGTCGGAATACGCCAAAGATTTTGATATCAATAACTTAAGACCAGGTAAGATTTATTTACTAATAGGAAAAAATTGTTAAGGTCACGTTCTAGTCGAAACAAAGCGAGATTAACAACATCCCAATGTTTTGTTCAAATTGAGCAAGTAGCGAAATATTTTTCATGAATGTCCGATAGGTTCTTTTGCTGAACTAAGGAACCGCTGAAGCAGCCTTCTTGGTTGGCGAATGGTGTCATCGGATACAGTTCTCAAAGGGGTATAACTAATGACCATTCTATCAAAGATTGGTTCCAATTGAGCAAGTAGTTCTAAACGAGATTTTTATAATGAATTTCCTATAGGATCTAATGTTACACTAGTGTTTAGTTGTAGAAGCTGTCTTGGTTGGCTGGTGGAGACATCAGACATCAGGCAAGATTTTTAAATAAATTTCCCATAGGGTCCTACGCTAAATTGTCATCAGCTGGAGCGGCCGTCTTGGTTGGCGAATGAAGTCATCGGATACAGTTTTTAAAGGCCAGCTATCGACCACTCACTTAAAGATTGGTTCTAAAAGACTTCTTGCTAAACTATGTTAAGTTGTAAAGGCCACCTTGAGGTCATTTAATATTAGTGAACATTCCGTAAAAGTTTTATTCCATTTGAGCAAGAAAATACTGACAACAAATTTTTCAATGAATTTACCCTTCGGTCCTATGTAAAACTATGTTCGGTTGTAGTGGCAATCTTGTTTGTGGGTTTGGTTTGATCATCTGATACAATCCTGAAAGGGAAGTACTTATTGACCATTCTACAAAAGTTTGGTTCCAATTAAGCAGGTAGTTCAAGACAAGATTATTTTAAACGAATTTCCCATAAGGACATATGCTGAACTGTGTCTTTAGAGATTGCAGTCATCGGATACAACTGCATAAAAAGTGGTTTCACAGTAAAAAAAAAATTAAAATGTTAATTGTTTACAGACAAACGGACATGTGATTAAAGAAGCTTACATAACCTTTTAGGCCAGACGAACTAAAAGAAACTGCTCAATGCAAACAGACAAGAATTATTACAATTAAGTTCGACAGAATGAAACATTTAACATATCCTCTATGGATGCTAATACGGGTTATTCAATATTCGAAAAACGGTTAACCTTCGGTTTAGGAGAAAAGTTATTATTTGGGGTTAATTTTGCTCATTGTAAAGCTTGATTGAACGGCAGTTTGCATTGTGACGTTGTGTTGTGTGAATTAAGGTTCATTCTCCTGCAGTCTTAAAGAACATGCTTTTGTTTTTATAGCAAACGAAGAATTATTATCACATTGTATTATAGCTACAATTTCAATTTATAAAACATATTTCAAAAATGGTAAAACATGAAATCTGCTGAACTGAATTACTCTTATATCGGACAATCTTGGTTAAAATGGGAGTGCCTTTTATTCAGTTACCAATTGGAAAATATATTGACCATGCCTGCTTGATCGACCGCTTTCGTATGCCATTGTCTTGTTTCAATTACCTTTGATGAGTTCATTTAAAGTCGGCTTGCCAAATGGGATGATATGCAATGCTTAAGAGGTTAACAATGACATATTTAAGAACGAAATGTAATATAAATACTCTTTCGACAAGTCAGTGTACTCTTACGAGTATTCATTCAGTGAATTTTGTTTTTGTTATGACATTACTTTGTTTATCATTTTTCGTTAAGTGCAGATGGTATTTTATTTGATTTATCAAATGTTTTTTTTTCTGTTTTGCCTTTTTGTTTTAAAATTGTCTTAGCGAAGTAAGCATTCTTTACTTAGATAATCAACATTTTTTACTTTTTAAGCCAAAAAAGAAACAACCGAATCACCCTTTTCAAATTCTTGACATTCACATTATTTGAATAAAAAAATAAGAACGGTAAGGATAGGAAACAATCGCAGCTGGTTTTACCAGCGTCTCATATGGGTCACAACTTAGTTAAAAACGATTATTATCATAATTCAGAAACTTATATTTAAAGGAGAACAAGAATGGAAATGGGTTAACAATATTCCTGCTCATGAAGGAGATGTCATTCATTATTGGATTTGGGGAGAAAAGAATGGAATAGGAGAAACAATAACAGATAAAATCACTGTACTTCGTCGTAGGTATAATTTGTATGATGAAAATATTGGCCAGTTTAATTTTTCTATATCATTATAAAATATTAGAATACGCGTAAGATATAATTTTAATCATTTAAATATGTTTATGTTTGATCATTTTGTCCTTTTCTTGTGGAAAACTTAGGATAATGGCAACATGCAACAGTTTACAATAACAAAGATGGAAATAGAGCATATTGACATACATACTGAACAAATGATTGATTGTTTGGTGTTTAACGCCACTTCGGCAGTATTTCAGTCAAATCGTTGCTAAATATTTACCAAAATTGCATTCTGATATTAAGTCACCATTTCCAAAGGTGTTCGATTAGTTTTAAAGTTGACGTATTATCAGTTTTTGGTTTCGTGAGAAGATCGAAAATAAATATGGAAAATGAAAAACCCGGAGAAAACTTTTAGAGAATATTTCAAAACATCCTAACTGTTGATTTTTCTAAATCTAGGCCTCAGGTCTCTGCAAAATAGGATGGTTTACCACAAGATGGTAATCCCTAACCTTTGTAAAAGATCCTTATTGCCCAGTGAAAACTACAAATAAATCTCGTAAAAGGCAGGCAAATATCAAATAGCCAATAAAATTAAACAGAATTATAAAAAACGGCAAATGGATAAATTAATGGTTCCGAGACATCAACATAGACCATGAAGTGAGATTATTCAAGATATGTTTGGTCTAATGCCTTCCCCTTTCCAAAATTCAAATTAAAGCAGACTAAACAGTTACAGTAACAATAAAAATTGCTACCAGAATGCTTTTGATATACTGCAAATAAATTTGATTGATTGATTGATCTTGGAATTATGAAAATTAGCAAAAGTAGGGATGGGTTGGACACAACTTGATTGCTACTGGAAATGAGAGGGATGGATAAGGACAACTTCGAGGCATTTCTGAATTATCAGAGCATTAGACATGTAAGAAAATGCGGCAAATTTCTGTATAACATAGTTTGATAAATTTCTTGTCAGACAAGTCTGAAGACTGGGCCTGTGAATACCCCGGGGACATGTTCCAGCAGCGGAGGCATCGACCCAGTTGTTTAAAAATTAAAAAAGTACCAATGATGAATAGATATATCTGTATGTAATATGTACATTTCAAGGAGTAACTTGTCACCAGTAGCATTAACTAACATTTACACGACTTATGAAAGAGATAACAAGAATAAAAAACAGTTTAAGTACTAATGAATACGACACTTTGATAAAAGTAGAAAAAAAGGAATTCGAAGATACCAAAGGGGCAGACAGAAATCGTTAAGTCGGAGACAGACAAGTCATCTTTTATCGAAAACTTGCATATGATATCGCGAATTGTTTACAAACTATCTTCAAATGACGTCGTTTTTGCTTTAATATCGCTTACGTATTTGAAAACGTTGGTCTTTATTCTCTAATATAGATCAACGTCTTACTTGTCTATTATTTTATGACATGATCTTATTGTTACTGTTTGTTATTTTAATTTTTCATTTGTTCTAATTTTATTGTATATTTTTCTGAACTGTGATATAAAGAACGTTTTTACACTTAGCAACCAATTCTTAAAGCTTTGTTTTATATGTAAATATCCGAATATTTGTTTTATATGATGTTGTTTTGATCTGTTTTTTTTTATTATAAAATATAATTATTTTATCGCCATGATCATGATGATATGCCTGAAATAATGCCGAAGTGGCGTTAAACAGAATTCAATCAATCAATCAATCAATCAATCAATTCTTGCTTTAATATGTAACTTTAACATTTCATTGAAGCATCCTTATTGAATAAAAAATAAAAACCATGTATTTATTGAAATCTTGAAATCTAGTGATATTTAACTTTACCATGATGGCTCGTTAACCGAAATAAATTCATGAAGAGTGACCATGTATTTTAATTATACTGCGTTGTTGTAAACGGTGAGCCTTAAAACATGTAACAGCGATCATTTTTGTTTTAAGCTATTACTAGTCCAGTACCGTCTGTTACAACGACAAAGCTTTCAACCACAATACCTACCACAATCTCAAGCACCGTTGTGCCTCTGGTCTCAACCACGGGTTTGGCAACTGATACGCCTAGTACAACAACTGATGCTACCACATTGTCTCAGGAAAGTACGTCTTTGGGCTCAAGCCGCACCTTATCGAGTGGATTAGAAACTGGAAGCTCATCAAGTGGATTAGGAAATTATACTACCATTGGATCATTTGGAAGTTTCAACATTACCTCAAATACCTCTGTGGGAATCAATAGAACACCAAGTGGAACTATGACAGGAACTAGTTATTCGACTGACGGAAATGGGAGTCTAAATAATAACTCAGCTGGCGGAAATGGGAGTAATACTAGTAACTCTTATTACAGTACAGGTTCAACTAGAGGTTCAGGTGGTACTCCAACTGGTAGTCTATCTGGGAACGGGACAAGTAACTATTATTACAGTAACACTGGAGGATCGGGAAGCCAGACAACGGTAGGAAACCGTGAGGGATCTTGTTGTGGTCAAGGTAATTTACATTTTTGTGTTGACTCGCAATTGGTGTGGAATACTTTTCTTACCATGTTATTACATGCATACAGTTTGTGATCATAAAACTAAACCCACATTCCCCAACAATGTGGATTCTTACTTGCATGCGGAAATCTTTTTTATGTTACTCTGTTTCATCGGGATTTTTTTATGTGTGAACAAGAATTTATAGGAATCAAGAGGAAGTCCACGGACAAAATCGGAACACTAAAATGGTATACTCCGGAACAAAACAAGAGATTTTGTGTATGTTTTTATAAACAAAAATGATCAATATTGTCCTCACGAAAGTCTGGACAATACAAGAGTAAACCATCTGCTTAATAGGAATACACCAGGAAAAACTTAATTAAACTGAAGGAATGGGACGCATTCTAACTATGCGATCGGTTTGAGACAAAAGCCGATTTCCTGCTTTTGTTATCTAATACAAATCTGACAAATAAAATCCTTCATTATTATAATTTTTTTAATTTCATTCCCGAAATTTTAAATCTTCAAGAAAATAGAAGGGAAAACAAACAAACAGTTTAATGTTTTACACCAATTGCCAAACAACAGCGGGGGAGGGGGGGTCAAAGTTAAAGGTGACAATAGGTCCCCCTTCACTAATAGTCGTGCACATTTAAAACGTTGTCATGATCACAGGTCTGTCATTTTTGCATTTTATTTCTCAGATAAAACTTTTTTCTATTAATCACAGAATACAATTGTCAGACATACCCCTGCCTTGTGTTCCAAGATGAATTTGATTCTTTAAACCTCTGTGTATGGGAACACGAAATCACAGCAGGAGGTAATGGGGTGAGTTATGACACATTTCTATTGAGGAAAATCAAACTAAAATCTATCATGCACTGGATATTAATAAAAAATTATCAATGCCTTTTAGTTCCCGTAACATTCTGCCTTGGTGTACTTTCTCCATATGTATTTAGGAATTCGAATATAGCTAAGGGGACAAACTGTTTAAACAAGAACATCTGAATCATAAAAAAGAGAAAATTTGAACAGTTCCATCTAAATTCAAGAACGCCAACTACTTTTTAGATTGTTTATGTTTTGAAGAAAATTCAACAATCAATTACGACAATTGATTGATTGATTGATTGATTGTTGTTTAACGTCCAGTGGGAAATATTTCATGCATATTCAGGACGGAAACAAGT
>JAULBM010245166.1:0-13060 GCA_032357055.1 Geukensia granosissima
CCTCCCTGCAAACAGAGAAAAACATTGCTGTGAGATATTGACAGAACACCAAGGTCCTACAACCAAAACCTTATCTCATCCTTGCAAACGGAGAAAAACATTGCTGTGAGATATTGACAGAGCACCATGGTCCTACAACCAAAACCTTATCTCATCCTTGCAAACAGAGAAAAACATTGGTGTGAGATATTGACAGAACACCAAGGTCCTACAACCAAAACCTTATCTCCTCCCTGCAAACAGAGAAAAACATTGCTGTGAGATATTGACAGAACACCAAGGTCCTACAACCAAAACCTTATCTCCTCCCTGCAAACAGAGAAAAACATTGGTGTGAAATATTGACAGAACACCAAGGTCCTACAACCAAAACCTTATCTCCTCCTTGCAAACAGAGAAAAACATTGCTGTAAGATATTGACAGAACACCATGGTCCTACAACCAAAACCTTATCTCATCCCTGCAAACAGAGAAAAACATTGGTGTGAGATATTGACAGAATTCCAAGGTCCTACAACCAAAACCTTATCTCATCCCTGCAAACAGAGAAAAACATTGGTGTGATATATTGACAGAATTCCAAGGTCCTACTGCCAGTACCTTATCTATTTATCTATAGTAAATCTGTTTGTACTTCATCTGCTACAATTAATTAAAAATATTATTTATACTTCATTAGTATCATCTCTGAATTATATTCAAGAGTTCAAGATTCATCTAAATGTGTCAACTTTACCCAGCATTAACAGTACCCTGAAACATTCCACATCTCCCTATTCAGTGCTCCTTTAAATGGTGGAAATTTTCCTGTAATAATTAAAAGTAGTTACTTCCCTTTTCTCTGTTTACATTTCACCCAAGTGGGTAGAACACTTTCTTGAATGAAATCTGTCAAGCATTTAATTTTATCAGAATTTAATTGAATTAAAAATAAAATCATCAACAAGGTTAATGAACAGCTTTTCAGGTTCTTATGAATGATAGGTTTAAATGACTAATAGCTGATTGATGTCTTTGGCCACCAGCAATTTTCATACCTGTCAAAGGTAAATAGCAGTGGAAAAAATGTTGCAAATTGACTCAAGTCCTTACTAGTTGTGAGGTTAATTAGTACAGATTTTTTAAGACCTTTAAGTAATATTTGACTTGAAAAAGAAAAGTTTTTTGAAAATAATTTTCAAATGAAGTTTGTTTGTTTGAAAGTTTGCCACTTTCAGCAATATTTCAGTCATATGGCGGAAGTCAGTTTTATTGTAGAAGGAAACCAAAGTACTTGGAGAGCACCACCAACCTTGGGCAGGTAACTGACAAACATTAGCCCATGTTACTGGAGTCAATGCAATACTTTCTGTATGGTTTATAGTTGGGCACAAACTCAAAAATACAGCTATCCAAAAATTCAATTGATCCATTAATTGCTGTTTCTTTCATAAAAATGCTAAATACAATAAGTGCATATAATTAAATGAATGTAACTGTTGGAGACATACTAACCTGAGAGTAAGCCCATTCCGGTGAATAATCCAGAATTTTTTGTTCCTGTATTTTTTGTCCCGTAACATTTTTCTCTAAAGTTTTATCACAGACTGCTGATATGTCAGAAAAGTTTTGTTCATGTTGACCTTGACAAGACTGTACAAGGTCACTATTAAATAAATTAATTTCATTGGTTAATTCTTGATCACACATGTCATGTTTATTGCCATTGCTCCCTTTCAATCTGTCATTATCTGCACTGCCCTGCCCACTGAGATCATTGTAAAGCTTTTCTATGTCAGAAATTTCAAAGTCTAAATTATCCAAAATACTATAGTCTGGTGGTGCCATCTGGATTGCAGGATCAGAGTTCTGATTCAACACCTGTGGATAATCAGTAAAATGGTTGGTTCCATCCGCAGGATAAGATGACTGGATTATTTTCTGAATGTCGTCTGCGGAGACATTTTGTAAATGTGGTACATGACCTGTTTCCAATTTTTCCGGTGTCTGTGAACATGAAGTTGACATAAAATTTTGTGACTCTGAATATGTCATCTGTGTTTTGATGTGGTCACAATCTGTCGTGGGTTGATGAGCAAATAATTTCAGCTGCCCTGGAATTTCTTGAGGTAAGTGAATCGGGTGAGACATCTGATGGATGGGCTGGTCCAGAACATGTGGAATAGGTTGCTGTTGGCAACCAGCTGTAACAGTAACAGAGGAAATAGAGTCAGAGGCAGCTCCACTCAGCAGTAAATAGCTTGACGTCTGTAACTGACCAACACTGAGTAAAAATGGAGCCTGAGTCAAATTATCTGAGCAAGAAACAGGTTCACTCATTTTGGGTTGGATATGTAAAACTCCTGAATGCCTCTGAGAATTAACCTGAGGAAAAGACTGCTGGGTTTTAGCATTTAGTTGACAAACAGTATTCATAATAATATCTTTACAATGCAGATCCTCAGATATGGACACTGTGGATGATGGGTCCCCAACTGTACTGGATCCATCAGCATGCTTGGAATGGAAACTTATATTCTTGAATCCTATATTTTGACCTTTGTCCTTGTCATGACTTTCATGGTATTGTATCAGATGTTTGACAAGTTTTTCTACGGTTTCTTCCAGCTGGAAACAAAAATTATGATATAATGAGAACACAAGCAACAAATGCACTGTCTTATATATTTTGTACAATAAGAAATTAGAATCTGGTGTTTGGCCTGAATAGATGCATACCTCTGTAAAGAAGGCATTAATACTGTGAGCAGAGCTTACTTTATATACCCCCGGCATTACTAAATAACAACAAACTATAATCCATCGGTATATGGAGCATTTTGCTTATAGAATATGATTTTCAAAGTTCTGTTAAATTAACAAGGAAAATTGTGACTAATCATACCTTTAAATGCCTGTCGTGTTAATAACTTGGATAATCAATTTCTAACTGAAACACCACTTTGGGATAACAACAGATAACATTAGGTGGTCACTATAGTATGGAGGTACTGTTTCATGAATAACATTGTCTGACATAATATTTGTAATTGGTGATGTTATTACTTGTCTGAAATTATAGTACTTAATCAACTGTATGAGCTTTGATGCATTAGTGGATTTTTTTTAAATGTCAATGTTGAAATCACCAGTTATGATCGTTGGATTGATTGATTGATTATTTGGTGTTTAACTCCAACTTAGCAATATTTCAACTATATCGTGGCCAATATAAAGTTCAGTTGGTATCAAAGTTAAAAGTCTCTCTAAATCACACAGGAATTCCATTTGAGTATTCTTTGGGTTGTTATATACTAACAACAATCGTATCCTGATGTCCTTATTTTCAATAGGTCCAAGAATTAGTAATTGATATTCTAGATGTATATTGACTAGGTGTCTTTCACTAACCACATTTTACAAAATTTTACAAAACCAGGTGCACATCTACATTTCATGAATAAAGCACAGACAAACTTTGGAGTTAGTTGGTTGAATGGTGTAGGAGGAGTTGAGGACACAATCTTGAGTATCACATATGTGAAAAAATTCTAAGCTCAAAAACCTATAATTCCTATAAAATTTTACAAAATTGAAAATCCTTATACCAGGTGCACATATACATATCATGAATAAACCACAGACCAACTTAGGAGTCAGTCAGTTGAACGTTGTAGGAGGAGTTGAGGACACAATCATTTGGTGTGATGTGCTCAAAAATTCTAAGTTCAAAGAGGCATAACTTTGTTAAAAAAAGATACATGAATAAATCAGTTATAAGTTTAGGTTTACACATTAATGTGAATATGTATACAAAATTTCAAGTCGATCCGATAAAGGATGTACAAGTTTGTACGGACAGACAGACAGCCAGACTGAAACTTTTATAACCCCCCAAACTTTGTTTGCAGTGGGTATAAATATTAAATTCATTTGTACGAGCTTCAGAAACTGCTTACAGGTCGCATGGCTTTGCTGAGCATTTTTACCTGATTTGCTGCAAGTACAAATGAATTTTATATTTTCCAGCAAGGTACATGTATTGTTTTATCCTAAAATTCTTAAAAGGTAGATAAATTAATGATCTTTATTCTAAAATTGTTGAATTGTTTTTAATATTTCTAAATTTCTTAAGAATACAACAATCAATAACTTTTAAATTTATTGATTGTTGTTTAACGCCATATTGGCAGAATTTCTGCATATTGTACATTGAACCCTGCTTTTATTTGTATTACATGTAGACAAACAAGACAAAATGGAAGTTTGCAAAGCAACTGACCACTGGAAAACATAGCATCCGACATTATTATGAGTCCTTGCCTTATAACTAAAGGAAGCTTATCAGAGAAGGAGCAAATATAAATTTCAATGGCACTGCTTTGACCAGTCAGAGATCAGCCTTACAATCTTCCATACTCAAGCCATGTACACCAACAGTCTTGTAAAGACAACTAAAAAGGTGGATTTTGTCAACTATTTTAAACACTACAACATACATTAAATTCTTGTGTTTCTTACAATTCTGCAGAAATGTTAACATGGACAGACTAATATCTTCCACTGCTACTGCATTCCAGATATCAAGTATCAGAACCACTAGAGCATGGTGAGGATATCTAGGTGTGAAAACTTAATGTTAACTAATAGACTTGAACAATAAAATTGTATCAAAGTTTTATAATCAAAGACCATAGTTAATCAGTACATACCATTTGATCTGAACTGCCTGCTGAAACTAGAAAATAGACAAAACATAAAATTATATAAAATGATGACACAAACAGATCTTAATTAACAAAAAAAAAAAAAAACTTAGAATGTAGAAAAATAGAATGTGTCCATGGGACACAGATGCCCCTGCCAAAGGTGATATCCTCCACCGCAACATCTAAAAGGTGAGGTAATTCAAGGGGCATAACTCTAGAATCCCTCATGCAAAACACGCCTAATTCAAACTTGATCTGTATTTGGTGGTCTCTAACAACATATCCAAATTTCAAATCATTCCTTTCATGTTGTCAAAAGTTATTGAACGGAAACCACTCTTAGGACGTACGGACGTACGTATGGACGGACGTACGTACGAGGGTAACACTTAATGCCCCCGACCGCCGAGCGGCGGGGGCATAAAAATTACACTTGTTCTGTTCTATTGGTACGTGTAGAAGTCATCTGGTGGATGGCTGTCTTATGGACAATCATGCCACATCTCCTATGTTTAAATTGCTAATCATTGAAAGTGATATGTCCGGATAGTTAAATCTACTCAATAAGAACTTTCTCAATTATTCAAAATGATATTGACATCAAAATTCTGATATTTTCTATTTTTCGTCTTCGCCTCACAAAAGACTTTGGCGAACCATTAAGGAGTTGATGCGTTTGAGAGGGTAAGACGTGCAATCGTGTTTGTTCAAACACGAGAATAGAGTTTTCCAGGAAATGTTACATTTCTATCGATAAAATATAATCCAAGTCATCAGTCCACTAAACTTTGACCTAATAAAACAATTTTCGTTGAATTGGAGTGGTGGACTTCTGTCAAACAAGTGCAAGAATAAAATTAAGAAAACATTAAAAATTAACTCGTATAGAATATTTTGTAAGATGTGTGCAGGATTAAAATTAAGAAAACATTTAAATGTTACATAAATACCTCATAAATAAAAAAATACCTGATAAATCAAAACAAATAATTTCTATTTAATCAAATTATTCGTCGTAGTCCAAGATAATTAAGTTAGTAAAACATTTTTCTCGGCAATGCTACCCCGATGATCAAACTGAGTTTGCGGTGTGTTACTTAAACCACCAGCTTTAACTACAGATTAACACAACTATTTAACTAACGGGTTGGCGACTTTTCCGAAGAACCTGAACTTTAGGATTCGTGTTTCTGTAGCTTAAGATTTAAATTGTAATGGTTTGTGTACTTTAAATGTTTTTCGTTGCATTTTGTTGGCCATGGTCTTGTCTGTTTTCTGACACCGAATTCTTTCCATCTTGGAATACATTTCACACCTTACAAAATATCCTATACGAGTTAATGTTTAAATGTTTTCTTATTTTCAGTCTTGCACTTGTTTGGCAGGGGTCCACCACCCCAAGTTAAGAAAAATTGTTTTATTAGGTCAAAGTTTTGGGGACTGATGACTTGGAATGATGCACATTTTGTATATTACGTTGTTTCGTTCTTGTTTTTAAAATGCGAAAATGTGTGTATTGTTAACATGTTAATAAAATATGAATATATTTTGGCAACTTTTACACATACCTGCAAACTAGTGACATGGTATGTGTGTACAACACGACCGCGGAATGTGTCTGACACAATAAATACCCGGGATCATGGATCAATCTGACATTCTTTTTTGTTTTAGTGGTTAGCTATGAAATCAATAAACAGTTATCCTTAGGGCACAAGAGATTACATACAGTCTAGATAGGTCGGTATTTTAAGTTCTTGTTGCCCTAAAAAGATGTTATGTCAAATTCATATTAAAAAATGTCAAGTTCAGATAAAAATAATTAAGTACACACCTTTACTTTCGAAAAACTGTGCACTGTCAGTCATTACAGCATATACTTATATAACACAATTCCTTTAGCTCACGTATTTTCTCTCGAAGAAGACGACAAATAAAAAGATATACTTACTGGACCAGTGAGATAATTGATTCTTTCAATTTACTTCTTGGTGACATTTTATCAGTTTCGGCAATATAATTTATAGACTTCTCTTATTCATTCCGATGGGCACAAATTGTGGTCTTTTATTAGCAGATCTGTTTCGTTATAGTTAAGAACCTCAGTTAATGGCCAAACTGTATAAGCATCCTTCTAAATTCAAAATTACCAATGTTGGAGAAATATGGAGAATTTTGGTATGTTATATGTACATTTCAGGGAGTGACCTCTCAGTAACCAAAATGTAGGAAGTTCATGATCTAAACATAGCAAAAGCAGCACTCGAATAAAAAATCAAAATGGGAAGACAAATTCGACGACAGGGACTACAAATAATTATAATACTATTCAAGGCCTTTCCGTCTTTTCAGTGCTGTAGAATTTTAGCAAATGCAGCAAATTTCTGAAAAACATTGTTGAAAAAAATTACTTGTCATAAAAGTCTTTCAGTTAGTTGGAAACAAGTTTAAAGGAGTAATCTGTCAAACAGCCGCATTAAAATCAATACATGGGAAAACTAAAGAAAAAAGTTCCTACTTCTGAAAAAAATGAAATAGGCAAAATATGTGCAATACAATGAATGAAGCCTCCTCTTTAATTTCAAGGATTTTTATAAAAATTAATTTTGCGAATGTCTTAAAAAACAATATGTGGTTAAATTCATACCAGACTTGTTTGACCATTGGGGTGAAATATTGGTATCGAACTCGTTGTACATGAAAGTGATATAAACTGTCTACGTTTGAGTAACATGTTACGCATTTAAGATTCATTCATCTAACAAAGGTTTGTGGTTCTCTGGATTCCTTCACCAATATGTTACATGACCAAGGTTTGTGGTTCTCCGGATTCCTTCATCAATATTTTACATGATCAAGGTTTGTGGTTCTCCGGATTCCTTCACCACTATTTTACATGATCAAGGTTTGTGATTTTCCGGATTCCTTCACCAATATGTTACATGATCAAGGTTTGTGGTTCTCTTCAGCTTCCGTTACCAATATTATCTGACCAAGGTTTGTGGTTCTCCGGATTGCTTCACCAATATGTTATATGACCAAGGTTTGTGGTTCTCCGGATTCCTTCACCAATATTTTACATGATCAAGGTTTGTGGTTCTCCGGATTCCTTCACCAATATGTTACATGACCAAGGTTTGTGGTTCTCTGGATTCCTTCACCTATATGTTATCTGACCAAGGTTTTTGGTTATGGTTCCTGTACCAATATGTTACCTGACCAAGGTTTGTAGTTCGGTTTCCTCCACAAATATGCCACCTTATCAGGGGTTAGGTTTCAGCTTCCTGTTCTAATTATTTACCTGATCAAGGTCTGTGCTTATGCTACCTTCACCATGCAAAATGTTACCTGATCAAGGTTTTTGGTTATTCTTCATCCACCAATGTTACCTGATCAAGGTTTGTGGTTATCTCCGGCTTCCTCCAACAATATTTACCTGACTAAAGGTTGAGGTTTTCATCGGTTTCTTCCATCAATATGTTATCCGACTGCGGTTTTTGAAAGGCTCAGTCAATCAATCAAATAAACAAAACACGCCAAAGATATGTATATGTGAAATCGCAATCAGAATCTGTATGATAAAACTTATCATTTGAACCACTGTAGACTTTTGTCAATTGTTGAAGTCATTTCGGTGTACTTTGTACTTTGATTATTATAAGTGTTTCCTTATTGTTTTCTAAAATATATCCGGTGAAATTTATACTTATGTTTTATTACGTCAAGCCTATAAGTATTGTTAACATTATCAGGAAAAACCACTACAGGTAGAAAGACACTGAAATAAACGATAATGAAGAAAACTATATTGGAATTAACCTACCAGGTTAATAGAAACTGGCCAACACGAGCACGATGGAGACCAAGCAAGTTATATTTTGCCTGATCATGACGTACCTCACGTGTGAATTAGAAAAGTATTTCCGTAGGTTTTGCCAACAGTCATGTACGTAACACTAAATAACCAGATATGGGATCAATGTACATGAGATCAAAATCACATCACACAAGAATGCTTTTATTGCAGGTGAACAGCACATATTATTGCAGTGTTTTTATTAGAGGCGTCCCTACCCATCCCTCCCTTTTTCCTGTGGCAGTCAAAAGCTGATGTGCTGTTGTGTCCCACTTCACCCCCAATTTGGATAAATTTGATTTTTGTTGAAATTGTTCTGGTCTTGATTATGCATGCAATAGTAGTCGGTGGACGTAAAGCAACCAACAATCAATCAATCAATAATAATGCAAATAAAAAAATAAAAATAAATCTTATTGCTGATGAACAACGCTTTTCAATTCAGTTGATCAGTCAATTTTACTGCGGATGATCAGTGTTTTATTGAAGGTTAACATCACATTTTATTGCAGTTGAACCGTGTATTTTATTGGATGTTAACAGTATGTTTTATTGCAGATGAACAGTGCATTTTACTGCAGGTGGAAAGTGCCTTTATATTGCAGATTGAACAGCTCATTTAATTGCAGATAAACAGTGCATTGTATTGCAAGTGAACAGTGTTTTAATTCGAGGTGAACAACGCTTTCTTTTAACGAACAACACGTTTAACTGCTGTTACAACACATTTAACTACAGGTAAACAGTGTCTTTTCATTCCGTTTTTCATCTTGAAAGTAAGGCCTCCAATAATTGGGCAATACATTACATCTAATAACAAGTTCAAGGCCTCCAATGATTGGCCAATACCTTACATCCTATAACATGTTCAAGGCCTCCAATGATTTGCCAATGCCTTACATCTTACAACAAGTTCAAGGCCTCCAATGATTGGTCAATGCCTTACATCTTACAAGATCAGGTATAAGGCCTCCAATAATTAGTCAATACCCTACATCTTACAACAAGTTCCAGTTCAATGCGTCAATTGATTGGCCAAAACCTTACATCTTACAACAATTCAAGACGACACTAAACGTCAACATAATAGGCACTATTTTCCATTTATCGATAAACGGATAAACGCCTGTTTGTATGGTTTTATGCGGGAGTAAATCAGGTATTCTTGCGAATACTGTCGTCCATAGTTCTACACTAGAAAAACATGAAGAAGACATCCAAAATACTGACATTTTCAAAATAAACAGAAAACAAAGCATTGATCTGCCATTAATATTCGTCCATCATCCCCCTCAGAAATTCGTTTTAGGGACGATCAGAAAATCATTTTGTTTTCTACTACCAGATACGAAATGATCCGGATTTTCATTTGCTCTTGAGAAACTACAAACTTTTTGGTAGAATAAAGGGCGATAGTAATATCACATGATCTCTAGTTTGGGCATACTTAATACAACAAAAGCTACTATCGAATCAGTTTACTGCAATTTTTTTATATATTAGGTTATGGAAAACGTTAAGGACTAACATATCCTTGCTATTGCATGTACAAACAGATACTGACACTTTGACATTTTTACTTATATTAACTCGAATGCCAATGATGGTTATTTGCAATATGATCCGCTTGTCTTTTATTCCAAATGATACCAGTGATGAGGATTGAGATAGAAACACATGTATGTATCTCATATCACCTGGGGAATATGAAATTAAATATACATTAAATTACCCCAAAAAATCAGATTTAATGTCCATAAAGTAGCAAGATGATACTGCAGACGTAGTGCAGTTGTAATGACATTTATTTGCAAAAATTTATGCATTCATAAATTTGTTTAATGATAACAACAGCATGTGTTCGTATTTATAATCTATATCCAAGGTCATCAGCATTGCAGTATCACGGAAGTTGACGTCATTAAAGATAATGAAATAACACATTAACTACTCGTATTACGATTCCTGGAATAAAGTTACAGGTAATATGTTGCAATCATGTTGAAGTCGGTTACCACGTGTTTTGATTGTTTTACCTGGAATTGACCAGTTGTTATTAGTCCTTGTGACAGGCCGGTAGTGCAGCGTAGAACCTTTATTTTTAAGATGAAAAATTTGGACTGATATCAAAAAGATCGTGTTCGTAACAAGAAATTGTTTGTGAAAATGTATGGATGCTGGATTGCAAAGTTTCAACAGTCAGACAGCAGGCTATATCTGTTTCTAGAGAGACGATTGTTAGAAGGTTTCGGATGTAGAAACTCTCAATCAAATTCTGTCCGATAGAGGCGCAAATTATGAAATGTGTTGGGAAAACGGTCATGCTCTCTGCACATTAAAGAACTCTGCAACAACTTGCCCTGAGTACTCCGCGTGTACCTAGTTGCTAAGGCTAAATATTCCATATCTAAACTCCTATTCTTATGGTCCTACTCTTGCACTCTATGCATACAAAACCCCCCTTTCGTCTTGCGTATGAATGACAAAATCGGATTCGACTAAATTTTGCATAAATGGTGGGGTAAATAAATCTCGACCAACATCGTCCAAATCAAGTCGCAGAGTGGAGTAAAGCTTAATGTTCGAGCCGTACATTCGGATATTCTTATTTCGCTTAATTCGGGTTCCGAACATCACTGGTAATCTTTTGCTACCTTTCGAAGATACCACAGGGGAACAATATTGCGAAATTTACCTTTCTGTGGTAAAAGACGTAAATCCGCGAGTAGCCTCCGTATAGTGGACAAATTTATCTTTGACTTTTTGGTAGTTTTACAGTGTTATCAACGAGAACTCTATTTAATTTTATGCAGCGAAATTATTGACTTCGGGTATAGTGTTCAATTCTCCCTCCTTGTTTATTTATTGCCGGTCAAGCTAATAATTATACCATATTAGTCTCTTGTTAGTCAAATTGTCCAGCATGGAGTGGCATTAACTAACGTATAATTACTGTATATAAAACTTTACATTAATACCTACTTTTATTCATGGCTGCCCTTTACATTCAAATTAACAAGGGTCAGGAGATATTGTTACATTCTGTACAAGGGTTGACGATCTTTACACGTATGTACCGATCCTAACAAGCCCTTCATCAAGTTGTTTTCGGGTCACGAAGAAGAAACTCGGGGCACGACCTTACAATATTGTATACCACCGAGATCATGAATCTTTTGTCCTTTATCTCACCTCCCAAGTGGCCGGTGTCAGGTTTTATTTTTAACATTGGTGAATGTTAACTGACCCGAAAAGTCTTAAATCTTTTTTATAAATGATCATCCGCTAGGATGAAACATGTTTGACGACTCTAAACAAAGTAATCAACCCATCAGAGTCTGAATTAAATATCTCTTTAACAAAGTAAACCATTAACTGAACATTACCTTGCAAATTTGTATACTCTAGAAATAGACCTCTGATCTAATATAGGTATACAGTAATAACGTGTTGTGGTCAACACTAAATGTGATTGTAAACTAAACAATTTATAAAGTATTTTTGCGAAATAACAAACAGAAGTTGGCCAGATCGTTTAATTTTACTTTTCGGTATATTGATTTGTCATTGAATAATCCTACATTCAGTAAGCATCTCTCCAAATATACCCCAGCGAACTAGAAATTACTGCGACCACAGACTCAACAAAATTTGCTTCTTACCTAGATTTATTCCTCGAAATTGACCATGAAGGAAAACATGTTCCTAAAATTTACGACAAACGGGATGATTTTAACTATCCTATTGTAAAGTTCTAATCAATAAGCGATATTCCTGCTTCCACACTCAACGGGGTTTATGTTTCGCAGTTGATTCGATACTCTCGTGCCTGTTCCGAGTATCGGGATTTTCTGAAGAGAGTATTGCTTTTGTCGCATAATTAAATTACTACAACAATGATACAATATGGTTGATCCATATGGTATCAGTGTATCTCAATATTTAATCAAACAACAATAAGGTGACCTCTTCTCTGTAGTTTCCATGAATATTCACAACGGATGTTACGCGCAGGACAGGGGATGCTTACCCTTCCGCATCACCTGATCCCACTCCTGTTTTGTTCCTTTTGCTTTTGTTTTATCTCTAAGTTTGTTTCAAGTTTGTCTTGTCTCTTTAAACTATACACTTTTTATCTCTCACATGTGAATTCTACACTTGACTTGTATCACAAAAAGGCAACTTACTATATTTATATTACTGCAAAAAGGAAATAAATATAATTTATGTCGGGGTGAGTTTGAACATGTTTTAATTGAAAACATATTATTAAAAAAACAAGGATACAACAATAACTACACAAAGTACTCAAGCGATCGTTACCGCTTCCAACAGAAAAACGAAGGTAGCTACAGCAAACCTATTTTCAATGTTCCTTGAAGCAGTTAAATTGTAAAACTTGGAATAATTCTATTTGATAAATGACAAAGCGAACACTGGCATACAAATGTCTGGATATTTGCGAAAAATACAAGTCTCGAGATTAACTTTTTCGTCCCTTGATATTATATTTTG